>JAKVQX010000109.1:0-33888 GCA_030463015.1 Geotrichum citri-aurantii
TTATTTTTTTTAAAAAAAAAAAAAAAAAAAAAAAAAAAAAAAAAAAAAAAACCAATCGTGAGCTCAAAAATTGCACAGTTTATAGAATATGGGGGGGGGGGGGAGGTCGATTGAGAGTTAAGGCGAGGCAGTTTGAAAATTGTCTACGAGTGGTGTGCAAGGTGTTTATAGTCGTTTACTGTTCAAGGGTGATGCCATTGTCTTTCCATGCCAAGGGAGCTACATGTAAAATTAGCAATGAATTTAAAGTGGGAAAGAGTTCAAGAAAGAAGTGAAGAAAAACGAAAAGAAAAAAGGAGAACAAGAAATAGTTTTATAAATAATTTTTGTGAAAAAAGAAATTGACATGATTATATATATGTTAATAAATCGGTAGTTAAATGTTTTCTGGTACTTTTGTTTATTTCGGTATATTGATAGACAGTCTCTGTATTAAAAACAGTAGTATTCAAAAAAAAGAGTCCTTTATTACAAAAACGTAATTTTGCAGGAGGGAGGCACCTCCTGAACAGAAGGTCGTCTGAGTCGGAGCGCATCGGCATTAAAAGATCGGTGAATGAGAAAAGGGGGAGGAAAGACATGTAGTGATCAACAAACTATAATGTCACGATCCCAACCGGACAGATAATCGATTTACTATTTGGATCTTTTCATGAACGCTTACATGAGTTATGATACTTTTGTGTATTCGGGGCTTTTGTTGTTGTGATTTGTGAACAACATTTCAAAGAAAAAAAATAAAAAATTTTAAAATTAAAAATAAAAACGAAAATAGGAAACAAATTTCACCTACGGCTGTCACAGTTTCTTCTTTAAAGACGAGAAAATGGTCACACTTCGTCTGATGCTACACCAAAGTAAAGAAGAAGAAAAAAAGAAAAAAAAACAAAAAAAACAAACAGAAAACCAAATCATTACGAAGACAGCAACTTGACGTGTCGGCTAATAATGGTTCTAGCCCTTAGTTTTTGGTAGTGCTCATTAAATTTTTTTTTGGGTTTTTCTTAAGATGATTTTGTAGTGGAGATTATTCATCAGCTCGGTTTTTGCACTCTGCCTTTGTGAAAAAAAAAAAAAAAAACCTTTTTTTGTTTTGGAATCTTCGGGGAGAAGAAGAAATCTTTACAATTTTGTTCATGGTTTACCTTCTTATTATTGAAATTTTTAATCTATAAAAGGAACTTTATAGTAGTTTTTTTTTTAAAATGTAAATAAGGTCAACTGGTAGCATTAACTTCTAGAAAAAAAAAAAGATTTTATTTACGTTTCATAGACCATCTGATTGATCTTAGAAATTGATTTTTTTTGGGCTACGATGGGCCTTCGTAGTATTTTCAGAATTGACAAATCAATAGATTTAAACAGTCAAAAAAAAAAAAAAATAACAAGAAAACTATTCAATCAAAAGTTTACATTAATAATAAAACTGATTTTAATTTACAAAACAGTATCATCAAAAGACAGTCACCATCCCTCCTATTAGTTGTCTAAAGACAGTCACCACCCCTCCTATTAGTTGCCTAAAGACACTAAAAACGAACAATCTTAAGAGTATCAAGTTGACTGACCGTCGATGGCAATTTCAAGCGCACTTGTCGAGGTCCCGGTAAATTTTTTAAGTTACTGTAACGTCAACAAAGGCCTGTAATAGCCGTAGAGGCACCAACCAAGCAAACACTTATTAAGTTGAAAAAAAAATTGACTCGAAGAAAACTTCTGAGCTGTCTAGTTGTGTACCTTAGACACACACCTTAATGAGACAGAGAAGCGTGTAACTAACCACTGGGTGGTTTCTCACGACTGACAACGGTGGGCATCTTCCCAAAAAAAATTGTGAAAAAAGCATGTTTGAAATCAAAGCTACACTATCGTTAGAGTCCCTTTTTTTTTTTTTTTTTTTGTTAAGATGGCATGTTTAAATGGACCGAACGGCACTAACAGGTTAAACTGGGCTTAAAAAAAAAAAAAACGTTGCAAGTCATTCATACATTTCATTCTCTAGCTAGATACTTGTGAAGAGAGGCTTGCAAGCTTACAGTTTCGGTGTCACTAAAATACCGGTCTTGTAAAATTCAGTACATTGCATTTTTAGAAAAAAATTTCTCAGACAATAGCCTGATTCTCTCTTTTTGATCACAAAATCAGTTTTTAAAAGTGCACTTGTGGTCTTGTATATAAAAACCTCCTCCTCTGACTCCTTTCTTTCAAGCTAAGGGCGGTGACTGCGAGTGATGGCAGCGAGTGATAACTTTGAGTTATATATATTTTTTTGGGTGGCTGATATCATCAGCTGGTCAAGTAAACTAGTGAAACTATGCTGGGAGCACCAGCAATATCTCAAAGTATCGTCTATCCTCCCCTTCCATCCGCAGATTGACTCAGAAATTTTTTTTTCGCAATAAAAATTTTTTAAAGTAAAGTCGCAGCAGTGGTGGTATAAGGGTACATATTTCACGTACGTACAATTCAGGTTTAAACCTGGCGTGTGTCCACATATTTTGCGCAATGAAAAAAAAAACCAGTAAGTTGCTTGTCAGAGCGCGGCGGTTGTTAACCTCCGTGTGCACCCTGCACGTACTTGCCTGCTCATCGCCGAGGCAGAGACAGTAAACTAGCAAAACTGGGATTACGCCTTAAACGGCTCTAGATGTGTAAAGCGATGAAAAAGATTCTTTTGTTGTTTTTAAGAGAAAAAATAAAAAAACTAAAAAGGAGAATAGTGTTTATATTGTGACTTTGATAAAATTATACTTATTAAAAAAGGACATTCATTTAGGTCGTACATTCATATAACGCAGTTGTATCGTACATTACTGCTACTAGTATTTATATAGTTTTTCACTCTTTGGACTTTGATCGTACTACTGCTATCTACAGAACCATAGTACTGTCCACCACGTAGACAACAGCAACTGTGCCTTCATTTAGTGTTACCGTAGTGTGGTCTTTGATGTTTGTTTGTTTTTTTTAATTCTCTGGAGCAGTTTGAAAAAAAAAAAGGGCAACATCTTTTTTTATTGTTTGTTCGTGTTCACAAAGTCGGGACAGTCAGTCATTTTTCTCCACTTAAAATAATTCAAAGCCTGTCAGTGCCTCAACACCTGGAACCAGGTCCTTCCAAAAGTCATCCGTTATCAACCAATTGGGGTATTTTTTACTATGCTGTGTTGGACTGGCGCTATCTCCGAGCCCAGGTTTGCTGTTCTCGCGCAGGGGCAGCTGCGGCGGGCCCGGTCTGCTGTCGCGCCCGTCGTCATGGTGGTACTTTCCACCGTTAGGTGTCGTGATACTCGGCAGTGGCGAGGTAGCAATGGCCGATAAAAACTCAAGTTTTCCGGCCATGCTGTTGCTACCTCGCAGCTCGCTGTACCGCTGCTCAGTCGCGTTAGGGTGCGATAAGTTTGGAAAATTGTCATCATCATTGAGAATCCGAGGGCTGATTTCACCATTAAAGCTCGACACACTTCCTGGTGTGTTGCGCGTAAAATTAGTGGCAGGTCGAAAGCTGTTGTTATTGTGGTTGCTAAATTTTACATTACTGTTGTGTGGGTTATTGATGCTGTTGATGTGATTAGTATTATTGGTGATGCTTCTGTTGCCGTATTCGTTGGTGGACGTAGAATCATTGCGTTGAAATCTTTTTGTGGGAAATGCGGCGTTGGTACTGCCGGTCTGAGTAGCCATTTGATACTGGTCGTTCGGATTATAAAAATAGTGCAACTGACGGTCAAAGTGGCAGATCAACACATGCAGCACAAAACTAAAGTTGACGGCCAAATTGGCAAAGGGATACTCGACTATAACCTGGTCAAGCTTATCGATAAGCTGGTGGATGGGCTCAAGCGACGCCGACTTGATTGTACACACCTGGTGAAAGTCCGGCGTTGTAAGGTACAGCGTGCGCAGCTTTAGCAGCGTTGATGCTGCAAACGCCATGCGAGTGTAGCAAAAAAGTGGCATTATGGCAAGCTCCTCTACAGTCTGCGACGCAATTAGCTCAAGGCACTTGATCGCACCCGAGTAGCACCAGCCAATGGCCTGTGCGGTGTGCGATGACAGTCGCATCGCGCCCATGGCCAAGCTGAACTCCGAGTATGGCGCGCGCCCAAGTCGTTCGGACACCGGCACGTACATGGCAAACTCATGTAGAAAAACGTGCACCATATGTAGCGAAGTCTGGAATAACTGCGAGCCCAGGTTGACGCGGTCTTCAAGTGCCTTCAGCTTGATCTCAAACTCCTTGATAATATACTGAGTGCGAGGATCGTTCAGATCCGGCGGTGCTTGCGAGTCTGTTACCTGGAGCGCGCGTGTTATGTCCTCAGTAAGATGGTTGAGACGAGCAAGCGCAGCTAGGCGGCGCTCCATCAGTGTGCGGTCAGGTTGCTCTAAAATTTTGCAGCATTCCTCGGTGTATCGTGACCACATTAGGTATATTGGCCGCCTGATAACAATAGACACATGTACGCTCGAAATATACACACATAACCACAATTTGCGGCACTCAGAGGTGCGCGGGTTCAAAAGCACGTCCGGCCGAAGCAGTCGGTCGTATTTCATGGAACTTGATTGCTGGCTCTCAAATGGCGTGCCGCCCAGCCCGAGATCCACAGCCAAAGAGGTGCAAATGTGAGTAATTAGGTGGCTCTTTTGGTGTTGGTATGTCTCGGGTGTGTTGTACCACAGGTTTAGTAGGATCAGGCACTTGAGAATCTCGAGGTTCTTGCGACCTAACATCATTGTTTCGTAAATCACTGCATCAACGGCCTGGTTGTGTATTGTAATGCATACTTTCTTGTGCTCTTGGCCCTTAAGCGCGACCGACGTCACCGCCATAATTGTCAAGAATAACAGTGGGATTTTGCGTCGCAAAACCTCAACCGTCTGCTCCTCTGGTATTTCAATCATAGTGTACTTGTTAAATAAATGCAGTCGATACATGGTAAGCCGGTCCTGCGCATCTGAGACCGTGATTAGTCCCTGTGAAATCACGTCAGTTTCGTAAGTAGGCGAATACATGCGGTCCTGCTGCGCAATGTCCACGAGCCGCAGTTTGGAGTTTTCTGACATTCTATTCCATAGCGAAACCATTTTTTCGCGAATATCCTTGACTTCTTTCATGCGAGCGCGCGCCGTGCCGGGATCGGAGTCACGCGCGCTATCTGGTGTACTGCTCAGCGATGCGCGCGGGCCGTAGAATTTTGATCCCATGGGGCTCCACAACGGCGTCGTCCAATGGTATAGCTTTGCGGCCGCAGCGGTACTGGCCACTGGAGCTTGCACATCCGATGTCGCACTCGCGGGTTTGTTTTCATCTATACTACCGTTTCTGTTGCCTTTTACGTTTTTATTTTCGTCTGCAACCTCTGCCACCGTCTCAGTAACAGCCATGATCTCGCGTACCTCGTCGGGCGAAACCTGCTGACCGTTCAGGGCAGCAGTCAGCACCTCCAGCTTTTTCTCGAGTGCAGCAACGCGCGCATCGGTCCGACGACTCCGCTTCCATGGGCCTACATGAAACACGCACTCGCGTTTGCCCTTGCTGCAGCGCACACACGGCTGCGACAGGTCGTCCGGGTTCGACGGAATGCAGCGAACCTTAAGCAGCCGACAGTGGTTACACGCCTTGGCGCGCCGCGAATCGTTATTGGAGATGTTGTTATTGCCGTTACTATTATTCTTTGTGATGCCCGCAGTATCGGATCCGGGTGTGAGCGTCCTGGTTGCGGAGGAGGGCGCAGCCCCTCTACTAGTAGTCGCGCTCGGCGTGAGTGTGCTTTCCGGTGTGTTATCAGCCGAGTCCGGAGAGGACATGTCCATATCCTCATCCCTCTGTGCCAGTGTTAGAGATGACACTTCGGATTGTTCCATTTGTAGTGAAATTTGCGATGTATCTATGGAAGAGAGAAGGAGAAGGGGGGTTGTCGAGGAATTTGCAAGTGGTTTTGGAGATCGAATTTCGGACACAGTTTGGGAAAAAAGTCGAAATGAAACAAAAAAGTTAACCGAAAAAAAAAAAAAAAACTGTGGCTTTGGCCAAGTAAATCGTATTCCAAGGTTGTTTTAACACAGCATATATTTCCTAGTTATAACTTGCTTGAAACAGTTTGACTTGATGATTTTGTGCTAACAAAGACGAAACCCTTAAAGTAGGAAGAAAATTTTTGTATCAACAGTCGCTAAAGTAGCAGTAGCAAAAAAAAAAAAAGTCTTGAACGAACCCAAGATGAAAATCTGAGTTTAGAGTTCGCCCATTGTTCCTTTCCATTTTTCCATCCGGGGTTTTATAACACTGTTCATATCGTTCTTAACTCTTCACTCTTCCCCTCTTTTTGTGTGATTGTCTACTTTGTTTTATTCTCTATTCCTTAAACCTACTGTTGGAGCGTTAGTTTTGCTAAACTTTTGAATGTTGGTGTTTCTGAGATTCAAAAAAAAAAAAAACGGGTTTTGTGACCCTTTTGAGTCGAGCCAAAAACCTTGGCACTAAATTTTAATTGGTTTTAAAATCCCAAGTCCTCATCTTGAGCCGTTAGTGTAGACCAAAAAGAATGAAATGGCGCCAAAAATGCAACATACTGTACATATTCTTAGGTTCATAAATATTTTGACTCAATCACAACACTGTCTAGAACTAATCCCCTGAGTTGTAACGCGGGTATAATTAATTACATGCTCAAGTAAAACGCACAAGCATGACAACAAAATACTAAGCCCTTGACGTCTGTCGCAATATGCTAGATTCTTTCGTTAAAAAAGCACTTTTATGGTTCATACTTTTCTGGTCTGCTAGAATTATTTAAACCAATTAAAATTCCGTATAATACATTTTTATGGAAAATTTACAAACAAAATCAAGATTTTATGCAGGTTTTAGAACCCTCAGACAGTCTGCTAAGATCGGCGGCCGAGACTGGACTCGGTGTGGGAGCCTTGGATCTGTTGTGGGTCATATGACTCTGAACAAGATGACCAGCGGCAAGCGCAGCACAGAGAGACAGTTCAGCAGCAAGGACACCAGAAGCAATGATCTTAGCTAGTTGGCGGGCGTTCTCACCAGGGTTGGTGGGGTGGGGGCCACGAACACCAAGAAGATCGAGCATGGCACCTTGGGGTTCTAAGATGGTACCGCCACCGATGGTACCAACCTCAATAGACGGCATTGAGACGGAAATTTGCAGGTTACCATCAACATTCTTCATTAAAGTCATACAGTTAGAACTTTCAACATTTTGAGCAGGGTCCTGACCAGTAGCTAAATAGACAGCAGTCAAAAGGTTGGCTGCGTGGGCGTTAAAACCACCAATACTGCCAGCCATGGCACTTCCAATCAGGTTCTTGCTAATATTGAGCTCAACAAGAGCGTTCACATCACTCTTAAGTACAGAGCGAACAACATCGCCAGGTACAATAGCCTCAGCGACAACACTCTTTCCTCTACCCTCGATCCAGTTAATCGCAGCAGGCTTTTTGTCACTGCAGTAGTTACCCGAAACTGAAATAATTTCCATGTCCTCAAAACCGCAGTCCTCAACCATATATTTGAGGGAATACTCAACACCCTTGGAAATCATGTTCATACCCATGGCATCACCAGTAGTAGTAGAGAAACGAATGAACAGAAGGGTACCAGCAATAGCAGTCTTGATGTGTTGGAGACGAGCAAAACGGGAAGTAGAGTTAAATGCCTTTTTAATCAAAGTTTGGCCCTCCACAGAGTCAAGCCAAAGCTTGGCCTCACCAGCTCTCTTCAGAGACGCGAACTGGACACAAGGACCTCTAGTCATACCATCATGAGTCAAAACAGTAGTTACACCACCACCAGCGTTGATTGCCTTGCAACCTCTCATAGCAGAAGCGACCAAGCAGCCTTCAGTTGTAGCCATAGGAATGTAGAAAGGCTTACCGTCAATGACCAGGGGACCAGCAAGACCAATGGGGATGGGAATGTAGCCAACAACATTTTCACAGCAAGCACCCAAAACACGATCGAAATCATAATGCAGGTAGGGAAGCTTAGAAGATTCAAGATTCTTGGTTTCGGAAAGTCTGGAGACAACAGCACGACGGACAGCAACAGCTCTAGTAGTATCTCCGAGATGCTTTTCAAGAGCGTAAAGAGGAAGTTTACCAGCCATAGACAGACTGATAAGTTCCTCATTCTCAAGAAGCTTAGCATTACCATTCTTCAAAAACAAAGCAGACTCATCCAAAGTGCGGGTAACGGTGGCAGCCTTAGAAGATTTCTTAGTCTTGATCTCCAGAGTATTGTCCTCAGAGTAGTCTTCGCTGTCAGAGGCAGACTCAGACGATCTCTCAATAATAACGGGCACCTTCTTTTCAATTTCAACGATCTTTTCAACGATGGTGACTGTAGGTTCACGGGCAGCCTTGAATAAGTAGGCATTCAAACCGACGCTGAGGGCCAGGACAATGACAATAAACTTGGAAATTAGAGGATCACCAATAGTCTCAGTCCATCTTCTCAAAAAGAGAATGATAGAGTCTTCAAAGCGAGCGGACAGACGGGCGTGCTCAAAAACAAAGGCAGGAAGGATGGTAATCACAGTACCAGACTCGCTGTTGGGAACGTGGCTAACAACAGACTCGGTCAAGAGGTTAGAGGTAGTCTTAAAAGTAGCGGCATTGATAGGGTAGTTGGTAAGCTGGACAGCATTGAGGAGAACAAAACAGGAGACCATAAGCACCTTGAAAACAGTGACGGAATAGCTTGTCTTCTTTTGAGCAATGGTACCTTGAGAAGATTGGGCGACGCTCTCGGCAACTTGTTGAGAAACACCGTCCTCCTCGAGAGCGACACGAATAGCCTCGTTACGCTTGATCTTGCCAATTTCTATCTTGATAGAAAGAATAGCGGCATGGAAAGTTATCATCATAATCAAGTCATAAATCAAAATCCAGACACTCAAAAAGCAAAACTGCCACAAGCCGTTGACGCCGCAGGACGCGCCACCGATCAGAGCAATTATTTCAATGGCGTAGTCGCGCAAGATAGTCTTTCCTTCAGTAGAAATGACACCAGCGACAAGATCGTCAATAGCGGCACCAGTTTTTCTGCCACTGAATGCTTGTAAAGTAATGTCGGTAAGTCTAATTTTGTTGCCGAAACCAATTGTGACAACCAAAAAGGGAAGTCCCTCGGAAAGAGTGACGATCGAGACAGGAACACCCAAGTAGAAGGAGGTGACAAATGCAAACATAAAAGCAAAAGTAGAAGACAACATGACAGAGGTAGCCAGCCAGAATTTGGAGCCAAGCTGTTGCATAGAGAGATATAGAGAAATAAAAGTGTAGTGCATTGCCAAGTAGGCGACGCCAACAACAATCAAGTCGAAGGTTTCAGTAGCATGGATTAGATCCATAAGACGAGTGAAATTCCATTTGACCCAGAGAGCCCAGCTGAAAGATTTTCTGAGACGCCAAACATCTTCTTGTGAGCCGGTAGAGGCAACCTTGAGCTCAGATACAGAGTCAACCCAAGAGTCAAGATCAGAAAAAGGGAGAAGAAGATCCTTTTCGTAAACTCCATCGCCGTCAGAAGTAAAGGGAACCTTAGGGACTGTAGCACTCGAGATACCGGCAAAAATAAGTCTAGCAGAAACAAAGTGGTTGGCTTCGGGATAGTCAGAAGGGTTATCGACCTTGACCCATTGTGAAGTATTTGACTGGGAAGATGTGCCGTCGTGGTAAAAGCTGGTCGAGAGGTTATTGACAGAGGTAGGAATAGAGAGATCAAGAATAGAAAAGTATGCTGTGGTTGCAAGAACGGAAATGCAAACAATGGTGTGGATGGGACGTTTTGCAGCCTGGGTAGAGGTAAATCCCAAGAGAGAGATTACGGGTTTCAACAGAAGCGACATGATGTATACAGGCGCGCTTGCTGGGTAGATTCAGAAAGGCGTGCGGTTAAAGGCACAGGCTGGAGATAACTGAAAAAAAAAGAAAGAGTCAGTGACTGAAGAAAAAAAAAGGATGAAGCGATTTAAAAAAAGAGAAATCGTCGTTGTAATAAATAGGGAAAATTTTAGAAGGAAAAAAAAAAATCATGTCAAAATCAACCAAAGTAAGGCAGCGGCAGGCAAAATAATTCTTTTTCAACCTGCAGCGATTGTTAAACAACCCGAAAGAAAAGAAAATAAACTGAACTCCAGATACAGTCAGGTCGCACAGCTATACCGTGATGTATATTTTCGCTGGCTAGAAAACTACATCAGAACAGGTGCGTTGTGATGGCGTTTGATCCAATAAAAACCCGAGATTTGCAAGAGAAAAAAAACCGATACAAACGCAAAGCCGGAAGCCATTTGAATATAGACGAAGAGCACAAAAAAAAAGCAAATGATGAAGAAACAATGAAAGAAGAAAAAGAAAGAGAAAAAAAGAGTGGTGATATTTATGCATACCTAATGAATGTTTTAAAAGCGCGAATCACAGAGAATTGGGCGTGGTGGTTGAGGAGTAAAAGTAATCGGATGTAAGATCTCAACCAAGGATAAAGTTTAATAAAAGCACTAAGAGTAGGCGAAAAAAAAAAAAAAATTGATGTTGAATCAGATTTAGAGGCGTTGAGAAGACCTAAAAAAAAAAAAAGGGGGATCTAATAGAGTAAAAATCAATCAGATACAAAATATTAAAAATGGTTGTATGTTAGTCCTATTAATTTAGCAACTGTTTTGAAGCTATCGCTGCAAATGAAGATTCAAGCTAAAAAATGATGTTTTTATCAAAAGGAAGAAGAGAAATTCTCGACTTTTCAAGGAGAAGGGGAGTAAGCAAGGTTTAGCGGGAAAAAAAAAAAAGTTGAATAAAAGTTTTTTTTTTAATGCCCAAGGTTGAGTTTTTTTTTTTTTTTTTTTCAGGACATTATGGGCCCCATGCATTTATTACCAAACTTATCGAATGCCTTGACAATTTAACCCCTTTGCACGTGACACAAAATCATCAATTTTTTATTTAAATTTTTAATGTCACTGTCTTGATAATAAAAAGGCTTCAGTGATAATGATTAGGCCTAAGAGATGGTGTGTTATCACTGCTATTCATTGTTTGTAATGGTACTCAGAAGCAGTCCAGGCTTTTTTTTTGTTTGTTTGATCGGGTGAAAATGTTCAAATTCCAGTAGTCAATCTTGAACTTTACATGCAGAACAGGCTACTTTAAAAAAACCATGCCCTGAAATACACAAAAGTTCAATGTTGAACTTATCAAAGCACCCGCTTTTTGTAGAACTTACATTTTTCAATTCTAGGTAAAACTAAAACGGAAACAACATTATGCCATGGTGCTATAGATTCACAGAGCGGTACATACAATCAAAACTTAGCATCTTTGATCTGTCGCCTATAGAGAGACGTACATTCACTCCTAAATTCTTGTTTGATCAGCTAAATCAGCCAATTTCCAAAACAAAATAACCCACCAAAAATCGATTAGAAACAATTTTTTTTTCATACATTTATGGTCTCGCTATTGTATGGTAGAAACCAACGTGTGTGCATCACTGCAATGTGGAAAATCCGTATTTTGTCATCCAGAGCACCATCGGCAAGAAATTTGCTTGTATGCTTTGTTTTCACCAATCGGAGTCATCTGTATGGTAAAGTTTGTGACTCGCTGAAAATTTCTTAAAAACCCACAAGCATTGTAGTAATCAAAGCATACTTCTTGTCACAAATGGCATGTAGTTATCATTAACCCGCTGCAATAGAAATAAATTTAAAAGTCAGTAAGCTGATTATGCAAATCATCACCACAGGTCTCATTTTGCAAAAGATGGGAGCTAACGAGCTTTTTAGTTCCTGGTCGTTTAGGCAGCCTTGAATCAACAATTGTTTCAAAACTTTTTTCTCGCAAGATTACTTTCTTATCAATTTTTCCGATTGCATATTATAAGTCTCAGTCACCCTAATAATTAGTGCTACTACAGCTTGTGGTTTTTTAAAGCTTATAGCACTTTATATTTTACACAAAGGAGACAACCGATTTTAACGAAAGTTAAAAATTTTTAACGGGAGTCTGTGCTGTTCACGCTCTTAGAGTGTTTCGCTTATTAGTTTTCAAAATTCTGGCCTTTGTCTTGCAAGCCTTTATAGCTTTATCTTAGTAGTCTGGGCAATTAAAGTATACAAAACATCTATTGCTATCAACTTTTAACGGTAAAAAAAACAAAAATTTGAAAAGAAGATTCTATACACACTTTGCCGTTTCAAGACCTGTTGACAATTCGAAAAAATGCACACCTCTGAAGCTTTACTACCATTATTAAAAAATTAAAAAATTAAAAAAAAAAAAAACCGATTTAACTATTAAAACTTTGTTATAAAATAAATTTTTAGAACTCTCCTCTCTTTCTCAAATGCTTAATGCCGTAAAGTGGGTACTCCTGATCAGTCTCCGCTTTCTCAAAAGAGCCATCCTGGTTGATGCTGCTGGCAGACTCATCTTCCACCAACTTGTACTCGCCTGTCTCAGTCACCTCATAGACGCTGACCAGCGCCGCTTCAGCACCATCTACAGACACGATAAGCTTCTCCTCTGACGCGGCCAGGTCAACAAATCGCGCGCCCTCGGCGCCCTGCAGCGTATGCAGGTACTTGAGGCTGCCACTCTCGTCGTCGAGATGTAGAACTAAAATCGCATTGGTCGCTTCCGCAAGTACCGCAATCTGCTTGTACTTGGGGAGAACCACGATGCGTGAAATGGAAATTTCCAAATCTGAGCCCTTACGCAGCGCTGTGTGGTACTCCTCAGTCAAGTGCTCCGCGAGCAAGGATCGAATCTCAAACTTTTGCAGCAGGGCACCGGTTGTCCAGTTCCACACTGCAAGAAAGTCGTCACCACCACCAGACAGCAACAATTCCTGCTTCCAAGGCACAAGAGTCAGCTCAGACACAAATTCAGTGTGTCCAAACAACCAACGGTCAACAATGTACGCATGCGGAAACTTAGACACACGGATATGCTCGTCACGGTCAGCTGTGATTACGTACTGCTTTCCAGCAGCCTCCGCAATCTGAATATCAACTAACATCGAGACGTGTCCGAGGATAGGCTGGATGCTCGTCGACTGGGCCTCCTTGGCGGCCTCAGACGAAGACAGTACCAACGCGTCCGTTGCCAGCAAAGGGACAGAGTACACATCGCCAAACTTGTCGCCAACAACCAAGTCCTTATCGTCAATGCTAGTGGTCACGCTCGATGGTCGCTTCGGGAACGTTCTTGCGCTGATCAGGCTGAGATCGGACGCATTGAAGACATAGACGGACTTAGACTCAGTGCCGATTAAGTACTTTTCGTCGCGAGATAGTGCCAGGGTTCTAATAGCTCTAACACCCTCCTGCACATTACTGGGCTTTGCGGCCTGTTGCGGCTCTTCCTTTTCATTGTTGCTACCAGTGTCCTTGTTTTCGTCGGTGGTTTTGGCCTTCTTTTTTGGCGGCTCGACAGGCTCGGGCAGAGTGTAGACAGCCTCTAACGCACCACTCGCAAGATTAAACTTTTGAACATGAGCAGAGGCAGCAGCAAACAGGTACTTGCCGTCAGCGTCGGTGATAATGGCGTGGAACGGGTGCTTCATTATAGTAAGTGTAGTGATCTTGCTATGCTGAGGAATAGATTTTTCAATGAAATTTAATTATGTGTGCATATTTTTTTTTTGTCTACTTGAAAATTTTGGGATATTGGGTTAGGTGTAATCAAGAGGTTAAGTTTCAAGTTACTTCCTGCAACATAAGTTTTTAAAAGTATAGCCTAAGTTTTATCTTTTAGTCCCTTTTATTTTTTTTCTCTTGATTCAACTGTTAAAGTGTAAAGTAAAACCTCTTTCAACTCCTTCAGATCTTTGCAATTTTTCTAGTAAAAATGATAGGTTGGTGAATTTTTATGGCGATTGCCCGCTCTACTGCTTTTTTGTGTCAAGATCAATTTTATGCTAGACTCAAGAGAACAAGTTCTTCAAGATTGTCTTCGATTGTTTCGCTACAATTAGCGAATTTCCATATTGGACTCATCAGGGATGAAGTTTGAAAAACTCTATTGGCAAATTGGTCACAATTCTTTTTCATTTTTCAAATTCGGTTATTAACATTGCGTTTATTTGTCTTGATAGGTGAGCAGACTTTGAACGCACTTAAAATCTTGTTTTACGCAGTGATTTGGACTTTTCTAAACTCATCTTTTCATTGGTAAAAATAGATCGTGATCTTTAATCGAGCTGTAACATTTAAGTATTGGTTTCATATCTATAAAACTATTTATGAACTGGCTGGAAATACCTCTGCACACTACCCTAATTTTTTTTTTCCTTTGATACTCATAACTTTTTTGGCTTTTGAAATGATGTTTTTTTGCGTACTCTTGAAATCTGATTTTGAGTATCATTCCCCTGAGAATATAAACTCTTTTGAGTCGTAAGTGTTTTTTTTTCGCTATACAGTATTAATTACACTATCTATTTGTAGAAATACTCTGTTTTGATCATATTTGAGCGGGTCTGTGAAAGGAAAAAAATCCCCCTGAAATACACACTTCCAGAACTAACGCTCGCTGAGAACACTACTTAAAATCTCATAGAAGAAAAAAAAAAAAAAAACTAAAAACGGGTTTAAGTCAATATCTTTATTGTATAGATATCGTTAGATGATTTTTTGGATAGTATTAATTATTTTTCGATGCGAGGACAATGAACAGGTGTTCTACCCACCCGTCCATCTATGCCTCTGGTCCACGTAGCGCACAGTTACTAAGTTTTTCAGCTGTTAGCTTATCAGGTTGACATTAACATCAAAAAAAAAAAACTTTTAGGGGCTATGTGGTCTAGTTAATATGAGAGTAAAATCAAGCGACCGTAAGTCGAAGACTCAATTCTTTAGCTAGGACATTATTTATTCGTTAACTTTTGTTTTGGAATAATCGCCTGTTCTACTTTTAACTTACGATATATACTCCAAATTTAGGAAAGCTATGCGCAAGTCACAGACAGCCTTGGTTTAGATAGAAAATCAGTTTAATGTCCTTACATAAAAAAAGTTACACATACAAAAACATAATAACAAAAGATATACAAAGAAGACATTAATTCATAAACATTTATCTCTAAGAGACTCTCAAAGTAGTGCTCTCAACGCTCACAAGTAGTTTCAGCATTCGATGGCGCCGGAAACCTTGGTTTTTTTGTTTGTTTGTTTTTCTTTCCAAAAATTGTGTTTTACAGGTCTAGCACTGAGAGTTACAAAGTTACTGAACCACCGCCTAAGATACGTTTCTAAATTTTTTAACCTGCGTGAAACCTGTTTACTGAGGACCCATCTTAAACGAAGTAGAGACTTTGCGGCTGGTGGGAGAATTATGATCCGAATTTCCGAGCTTTCAGGCGTGCTATGAACTACTCCAGACCCACGTAAACCTAGTGTTTTCTCTGTATGTAACAACTACAAAACGCTTTAATTATTAAAACATCATCAGTAGTTATTTTTTTGACTGTGAAACACGCTTCTGAATTCCATGGGTTACGACTGCAGCCTACAGGTGTACTTACTAACAGGTTCAGAAGCTGGATGCCCAAAAAAATTGATCACGTAAGTGTAAACATTATGGCTGAGTCAACATATTTTTATTAATGTGAGCCTAGAAGTCATAGAGAAAAAAAAATTTTATAGAGCTAGCTTTTGAGAGCTAACTTGCTACCACTAATGTTACTAGAATGAAAAAACTTCACTAAAATGTCTGATACATCTTTCACACTGACGTAGTACGGATAACTTTGGACAAACTGTGCGTTTTGTTTTTGGAATGTTTGTACTGGAATCACTACTGCTTTTACAGTAGTGCGTATGATGTCAAGATTTTCCGTATTATTATGTTTTCGATCTAACAACCTGTTTATGGTACTGCGCAGAAATATGACTTACTTCTTTTCGTGGACTGACTAGCTTATGTGCATTGGCACAGGTCGTTTATAGGTGCGGTCCACAAGCCAAGTCTCAGAATGGCACTAAGACAGATACACTCTGTCTACCTGTTCATAGTGGTTGGCTGTACTCAGAGCTTCACTCTTTACAATTGGAAAAAAAATACGTTTCATTGTATGCATAATTTTACTATGCAAGAATTGAAAAAAATACTATGACATCACAGACCTCACAAAATTTTCTGAAAATACACATTAGCAAAACCACTACTGAAAAGCTAATTATTAGACCTATTCTTTTGTCAACAAACAGCTATACCTATTATAGTACACCTTGTGTGAATGTGGATCGTGATCATTGTGCCAGGAGCAGGCAGCTTGCCACGTTTTTGGTAATAAAAAATCTATCGATGCTATTTTGTCATCCAGCATACATAATTCTACTGCTACTATACCACAGGCTTAGAGCTATTATGGATTCTAAGTCCGCTATTGTAGTGGTTTTCTGCTTAAGGGGGTTTACATCAATACAATTTTTTTCATTTGAATCAAGTTTCAAGAGGCTAAGGAAAGATTTGATATTTTGTAAGTGGAACTATGAAAACTTTGTGCTATCAAAAAAAAAAAAAAAAAAAAAAAAAGGCAGGTAGTATCACTAGACATATAATTTGTAATTTCAGCTATTGGCTAGCTGTAGTCTTTGGTCTATTAGATTTTCATACTCTGTTCGTGGTACACTCATTGAGCAATTCAAGAATAGCTGCCAATAGTAGCTTCAAGTTAAGTAGAAAGAAAAGAGTTCTGGCCAATGGTCTTTCAGTTGTCGATAATCTTTATCTTATTTTTTTGGCCTATCTCTCTTTTCTTAGTATGTGATAAAAATCTGTTATGAAACTGTCATGTTGATTCGTCTTGCTTTTCTAATTAATTATTGATACTTCACTGTTTTTTTTTAGTCCGCTAATAGGAGAGAAGCGGACCAATGGCCTGACTTGCCAAAGTTCTGACCAAAAAAACTTTAAACGAATATTACGTTAGGCCATTTCTAAATAAAGCCGATAATTGCAATAATTTTGCACTTGAGTTGATTCTATTATAAAACAGTTTTTCATGGATTCCCCTGATAGAACTCACTTTATTCTTCCGTGAACCATAAGCACTTGAGCTGGTTTGTTGTACGTGACAGCTGTAGGTAGACATTGTTGCGTCTGCATGTGCGCAGAAATACAATGGCGAATGGAAGAATACACGAAGGTGAGACGCGTATTTTTGGCATGATCGCTTGCGCATGTTCAGCATTGGGCATGACCAGCCTCTAGTAGTTTGACAGCGCCAGGACCAGATTCAAGGGGTCAGGATTTTGCACATTGTGGTGTCTGGGCACTAGACCACTCTGGAAAAAAAAAGTAGATAGACAAAAAATTTAAGTGAAAAAGAAGCATTTTTTGGTGTGGGTATTAATAGAACCAGAACTAATCTAACTAAATGTTCCTAGATCTGCCTGTGTCAACAATATATTTATGCAGCAATGTTTTTGTTATTAGTGTGTAAACTACTGTCTGCAACATATGACAACACTCATTGATTTTTGGGTACGTTGAAAAGCTGCAAAATACTAGATCGGAGATCTAAAGCTCCAACCAACGCCGCACTTCTCTTTACTAGCTTCCTAATTGCTATAAAATATGTATCACGTAGCTGCAATACTAAAATGACCACAATACGATTTGTTTTTGGTAGAGAATACCAAGCAAAGTTAGACATGCCCTCCCCCTCCCCTCCCCCTAATGACTTTTTTTTGCTGATGAATACAGAACTCAGCATGTCTTAAGTCTATTGGTCATATATTATGTAATTTGTTTCAGTGCTCTAAAAATATGTGCTACGGGGGACCACTGCTTTGTGTGTAGAATCGTCAAGCCATAAGTCGAGCACGTTGCAGATGCTTTCTGAAACTGGAGTTTACAACCAGTATAGTGGTGACGTTAACAGAGCCAAATTTGGCAGTGAAATTTTCGATGCTATTTTATTTTCGCTCAAAGCATGTATTGATGTATTATCAGTTTTCAATCTTACATAACGCTATAAACTTATCTAAATTTTGAAAGCATGTAGCTGTCTGCAGCCCTTCTTTGACAGTTGCATTTTTGGCTTTGAAAATTGACTATATAGTATATTCAACAAACTCAGCTGAGATCTGGTCATTAGGGAATTTTTTCATCAGAATGACAAAAAACAGAGATTTTTTAGTCTAAGACAGTTTTACTATTATTTTTGTGTTATTCAACGTCATTATTTAACTTTAAAAAGAGATAGTTTTAGACCTCTTGATGTCAGATTATGTTCACAATAGTAGTCTCTGCTGATTTTGAGTGGAAATCATTTTATTTCCTTATTCAAATCCAAGGTTCCGAAGTTTGTCCTAGGCTACTTCCATCCGGCATCCTGAGGCTCAATCGTAAGACAAACACATAGAACAAAAAACCATTGTATTCTTATAAAGAAAATTTAAAAAAACTAAGTAGTGACTTTTCAATTTCTCCGCCGTCTGCGGCTCAGGAAAACGTTTTGTGATTAGCGCGGGTTTTTCTGAGAACCAGGGTCATTAGAACAAAACTTTTGAGCGTATTTTTTTTAGTTTTTTTCTGTTCTTGTTGTCTGTGAGATTTTTTCCTAGCTGCCCCCGTAGATTGCATTAAGTTCAATCTTTTGCCTATTTTAACCAACCATATTATAAGGGGAAAAATACAATAAAAGCAATAGCTGATAGGACTTTCCGTGTGTAACTAGTTGCTAATACCAGCGTTAGTCTACGTGCTTACAGACATTAGCTGTCTGATTCAGGATAGTTTTGCTTATTCAGTCTACTACTTAAGGTTGTACGGCCGTTAGATTAAAGAGATTTGTTTTTTCCAGTTCTCTTTGTCGCTTTTGCACTCAGTGGTTAGAAATGACATTTTTCAAATCACGGTTCGTGTGTTTGTTTGTTTTTTTGTTTGTTTTGATGTAGGGCATGGTTAGTACTGGAATTCAACTTGGTAATAAACTTGTCATTAATTATGTAAACATTGTAACTTATGAGGTTGTAGTCCATTTCTTTGACAAAAGAACGCTTTAGGGGGATAGTCACGACGAGGTGCTGCAGAAAGATTACTGAATCAAGTACCAAACACCAGTTTAAAATTTCATGTCAACATTCACCCATTTGCTTGGACAGCTTTTTTTGGTGTTACATGACAACTATTGCTGGTTAATTGCAGCAGCGCTGTTAAACGTTTTTAGATCTTACACGTTGCCTCATCATCGAGAACAGGTCACATTTGAAATTAGCTACTAGATTTCTACTACTACCTTACTTTATACTCATCCTAAGTTTCACTACTGTCAATGATGTCGTTATTGGGCTGTTACAACAACTACTAAAATCATGACACTGCACCTAGGTAGTAGATCAAAGACAGCCGACTCCTGTTTCAAAAAAATTCTACAAGTCGTAATTAGACGACGGCCTCCTATCCCGTTTTAGCAGGATCAAAATTGACATTCTGACATCTCCAGTTCAACCATTTCTTAATTTTCATTCAGCGATCTTCTGTAAGTGCTAAAATATATGCTATGCATGGCACAAAAATTTTTAATTGAATTTATGTAAAGATTTTTTGTATGATTTTTTTTTAATGACGACAAATACGGCGTCGGTGATGATTTACTGACCAATAGCGTTCTGCCCGAAACTACAGCTTCAGTAACCTTGAGAGGATCTCTTAAAGCTACTTATTGCTCTTGCTCTATAAAAAATTAAAAAGAGCCACTGTCACAGAAGAAGATGACGTTGTTATTTTTTTTGTATATTTTTGTGTACAGTTTTTGTTTAACTTAGATGTCCCGAAAAAAGCCGTCACCTCAAGATAGGAAAAAAAAATTCACTTGAAGATGAAATGGGCCATTCATGTCAAACATAATTGCAAACTTAAAATATTTGCTGGTGATTTAATTAAATTTCTCACTTTGTTTTTTTATTTTTTTCTTCGTTTTAAAAATCCAAAACCAGCTTTTGCTGATACAGTTGAAAAATTTATGCGCGTGCGCATTTCCGGGTCTCCACAATATGCCAGTGCGGCTTAGATTTTTTATATAGCCTATTTCCTGAAATAGAAGACTAGGATTTGGCTGTAGTATTTGAGTTTAAGTCTAGACCCCCAGGTTTTGTCAGGAACCTTTTAAATCAAAAAGAAAAAAAAAAAAAAAAAGTCATTTTAAAGCCAAATATTGCAGAGTATTATAAAGATAAAAATTTTACATGCGACTTGAAGCACATTTAGTATCAAGCTTTTGTTTAGTGTGACCATCACCAGGCCTATAATTTGGGTAACAGTTCTTTAATTTTTTAAGAAATTGAGCAGTTTATGGCTCAGTCAGTTGCACACTGATAGACTCATAATCCAACCTATTGTGTTTATAAATGTTTATAACTTTTGGGTAGTTTTCAGTGATTTATTAAGCGAATCACTGGTTTATCCAGTCATTTTGTTATTTCTTATCCGTACCCTGTTTAATCTCCAATCCAAAAGTACCTAGAAAAGTACAAAAGAATAAAACAAAAAATTAAACTAGAGAAAAGAAAAGAAAAGAAAAACTAAAAATGAGTCTGGATTTAAAGTATCTGTCATTCAACCCTATTGCGATGTTACTTGTTGATAATCATTTTTTTCTTTTTTCTTTCCCGGAATACAGACAGCACAATGTCTATACCAATTTTTATAATAGATCAGATTCCTCCTTTCCAGTTATAAATAAGGTCCCGTCTCTCCCTACTTATCCTTGTTTAATTCTTTTTTTTTTCTATTTATTCACTTCATCTTTTTTTTCATTTTAGAAATACCAGTCTCACAAAGATTTTTGCTTTTGACAACAGTCATAAAAAAACTTATCTCGCTTCACAACAATGATCAACATTAAATCCCGTAACCACATTATCTCAAATGTCCAGTGCGGTGACCTGCCCCCGGCTTACACTCCAGTTAATGCCGAAAACATGCCCAATGGGCTTCTTCCTCCGACATATTCTGAACTCAAGGAACCACACTCATTTCATAATGTTCAATCAAGCTATAACCATAGAAACAACAACGGCAGTTACAGAGTGTGTGTGTCAAGTAACAAAAACAAATTTTACAAAGGCAGTGCGGCTTCTGTGAAATCATCCCCAATTTTGTCGATCGAACTTAGAGAAAATCGTGCCTACGATCTCAACGACACCATTTCTGGTCACCTCATTTTTGAGCCCCAGCACGACTGCCAGCTCAAGTCGATACATGTAACATTAGCAGGTGAAGAGCGCACTGTGAAACGCAAAAGCTGGATTGCTCAGACACTTCTTCAACACCATCACAGACTTGCCAAAAAGCCGCTCGAGTTTAACAAATCCAAGACATACAAGCGTGGAGAACAGTATCTATTCCCATTTCAGCTTTGCGTTCCATCTGCGGGCAGTTTTTCAGATCAACCACTTCTGTTACCGCCGACGGTGGGACCTTCGCCTGAGACCACGCAGCAGACCGCTGAGTACCCGGTCAGCGTGTTTTATTTTGTAAACGCCGCCGTTCACATTGCCGAAGAAGCCAACAGTAATAGCAAAAACACAGTTTATAACTGTGAGAGTCCACAGATTATTAACATTCAGCCGTCTTACACTACGCAAACGCTTGTTAATTCAACTCTTTCCAAGTTCATTCGTGGCCCACTACCTAGTGTGTCAGTAGAGACTTACGAAAGTAATACAATGCCTAATCCGCTAGCAGGTCTGTTCAATAACTCTGGTGCCGCCAGCCCTGAGTCTGGCGTTCTGTCTGTCGCTTCCATGCAGCCGTGTCTGATTCTGTCTAGAAATCAATCCGATGTTATTTACCTGCGACTTAACATGAAATACAAAAACAAAAATGGCTGTAATTCTGCGGCGATAAACGCTCCCAAGTTACAAGAAGTCCAGGCCCAGCTTTCTGCCATCACTACTTACAAAACGTCTTCTCCTAGAAGCAATACCAGTAGTGGTCCCACACAATGCGTAACTCTTGTTGAGGACGTTCAGCTTGAGCAGTACTCCTCAATGGCCCCCCAATGGATGGATGTAACAGCGGCGGCGGAAGCGACGACGACCCCCACTGCCAACTGCGAGCTGGAAATTCCTCTCTCGTTGCCATTTAACAAAGAGGTTGTTTGTAACTTTCAGTCTGTTAACGTCGCACGCAGATACAAACTGGCACTGGAATTACGGTTTGTGGGGGGCACGCGCGTGGACCTTGAGCTGCCCGTTTGTGTCACGAGTTCGCTATACATCTAAAACCAAAAAAATAACGTTCTGGTAGAATCTTATAACAACTTTTCGGTATAGTACTTAGTTGTGACGGTGTCCACGGCTTTCTTTACGCTATCATGTGGGGTCAATGTTGAGATTTAACGCGTGCGGTGTTTCTTTTGGGGGGTTAATTCTCTGCCTTTCGTTCTATATAATAATTTTACTATTCTTCCACTTTGCATCATTTCAATTAATTTTCATCTTTCATTCGTTTTGAATTTGATTAATCTAATTTTTTTTAACTTGTAAAATTTTTTCTGTTTTTTTTTTTTTGGTATTTTTAACAGCCATTTTACATTTCTTTTTTTTTTGTTTAAAATTTTATTATTTAGTTAACATTTTCAAAATAGCACTTGTATCTGCTTCTGTCTAAAAGAGTCAAGGTTTGCGAGTACTAAAACTACTACAGTACATGATAGCTTGCTGACTGGCAACATTGTGCATGCTGGCAATTTGTGTGCAGTTGCAGAATGTTACCTCAAGATCTGGGGAAATTGTCATATCACTGTTCAGTAGATCTCGAAGATCTTCAGTGCCATTTCCAAAGTCTCTTTTCTTTTGTTATAGGGTGTTAACCCCGACAAGCTATTTTTAAATCATTTTTTATTCATTACTTTTATTACACATGCAAATAGAAATCGTTGTATCATAGCGAGTAGTTAGTTGGCCTGTCCGCTTCTCAGGGGAAGGGCAAGGAGAATTAGAAAGAAAGAAAGCTCTTTTTGCGTTCCAGAGCTGTTTCTCTTTTTTTTTCTTTTCTCTCTTTTTGTACACCTATCGCTTGAACACACGGCGCGCAAACTCGCCGAGGCCGTACTTGACAAAATCCCAGCCACCAATGTTAACAGTGTCGCCGTTCTCTTCGAGGCGGCGCACAAGATAATCCTTGGTTTCCTTGGTAGGGCCCCAGGGCACGTACTTAATGACCTTATTGCCACGCGCCGCCAGAGCCACACCCTGGTCCTCAGCCATACCCATAAGCTGGCCAAAAACAACAGACTCGTCTTTGGTGAGATCGATATTGTTAGCAGACGCCTCACTCTTAATACGACGGTCAGCGATAGACATTGATTCTTCGTTGTGCGAGGCCACAATCACACGGCTGACAAGAGGCAGGCCGTTGGAAAGAGGACCCTTGCCAGGGTTTTTCCAGCCGTCAATGATGCTGTCAAGCATCATAGAGATACCCTTGTTGTATGACGCGTCGGTGTCAGCCTTAGTTTTATGAATGACGTTCCAACGGTCGGGCTCGCTGTAAGTGTAAGCACCGCGCACAAGCTTGAGTGCTAGTTGATAGTCATGCTTCTTTGCGTCCTCGAGCTCGTGCTCAAGCTGAGCAATTGAGTCTTGTAGATACATTTGAATGGTGCCAATGACGACAACATTACCGTTCTTGTTAAACTCGCGCATCATAACACGCTGGGCCTCGTAGACACCGGGCTGCAACAGCTTCTTCTCGGCATCAAACACAATAACAGCCTTGCCATTAGCGTTGTTGACAGTGTGCTGGCAGATGCGGCGGCAGATTTCAAGGTAAGCTTCCCACTTCTCAGCGTACTCTGGCTTGTTGAAGTTCTTGAGAAGAGTAGCAGCGTTGGCCATCAATCCAGTAGGCTTGAGCGCAATGTAGCCGGCAATGGGAGCCTCTGGGATAGAGCCATTGGCGTACGCAGCTGCAGCGTTATCATAGTGCTTGACCAGGATTTCATCAACAGAAGATATGATCTCGTCAACAGCTTTGTCAATCAGCGAGGTGGAAGATGAGCCCTCAGCATCTTCAACAGAGTACGAAACCATCATGTTGCCAAAACCACGGTGAAGCAGCTTAGAACCAGTAGCAACAACTTCTTGGAAAGTCTCTCCTCCACAGTAGATAGGGTAGACAAACTGCTTAATAAGCAGGTTTGGTGTGTACTTCATAACCTTTGTAGACATCTTAATAAGCGCAGGCGATGAGGTAATTGCTGAAATGGCAGTGGTCGAGAACAGGTCCATGGCAGACAAGTTCTTAAGGAACTCAGGAGACTTTGAAGGATCAACAAGTCTGTTATGAAGGTTTGCAGCAGGTGCGGCATCAGGAGTACCGACGGCAGTCGCTATTTTCACGGCAGCGGCAGCAACTGCGGAGTTAACGCCGTGAGTAGACGACGAGGCGGTGGCTTTGGAGGCGGAGGATGAGATGAATCTCTTCAGCGCTTGCTTGTTGGCAGTAGATCTCAACATTACAAAATGAGAAGTATAAATTAATTACAAAAATAAATGATTGACAAAAAAATGCAAAATTATAATAATGATGGAGAAAAAAAAAGAAGAGAAACAAAAGAATAATTTTTGAGAAAAAAGTGAGACAAAAGCTCGTCTTTATATTTTGTTTGTGAAACTCTCACAATGCTTGGAGAAAGTAGGCCAGATCTTTTTTCCTTTTTTTTTTTTTTTGTTAAGGTTGAGATCACGATGGGGGCTAGTTTCCAAAAACAGCATCGAGTGTGATTAAGACTCTATCAGCCGTGCGAGTGGGAGTTTTGATAACTAGAGACCCCGGGTCAGATTTACCTTAACGCTTTTTGGCCCGGAGAATAAATGAACAAAAACTGGCGCTGCCCGGGATTTTTAAAAACCAAAATTTTAATTTTGTTTTTTTTTCCAAAATTCTCTGCCGCCGGGCATCTATTGCTCGCTAACAACCAGTATCAACGGGACGTAGCGTTTGCTTTCTCAAAAAACACCTGCAACGACAGTGAAAAGCAGCAAAACGCGAGTTGATCGGAGTATATATAATCCTCTTTTTCAAGCTCTCTCATTAGCTGGTTCTATTATGGGACTGATCTCGAATGAAATTTTTATTCTTTAGAGTGTTTTTCAAGCTTTTTCTTGCCTTCTCCAGAATTTGCTGACAGTTGCTTTTTTAAAAAAAAATCCCTTATCAGTGCCTTTACTTAAAATGTAACCGTTTCTCTTTATTCCCCTCGATCCAAAAAGTTTAAACGGCGTCTTCGCTCACTCTCAAAAATAAATAAACAAAAACTCTCTGTGGTTTTTCTCCATGACTTCGTTTGGGAAAAGTCACAAGACCAGGTCACAAGGCAATGTCCGCCACCAAACGCTACTACGACCCAGCCGGTGTCTGCCACAATCTGCCAGCCCCCAGACCTACTTTGTTTGAACTTTAAGCGGGGTCAATCCATGTAGTACTGCTTGTTCCTCGGTTACGTGTTACATTAAAACCAAGTCGTAGCACCCCTGCTCAAAGGCTATTATGAAGACGTGGATCTAAGGCAGCCTCTCCTCAAAAATTAAGAGCTAGAAAAGTGTAACCTCATCTATTCAATTTCGTAGAATCGGTATAAATAACTTTTGTCCGACAAGAATTTACTCAATTGGCAGGGCAGGGCCATTCATTAGAAATTTCATTCAATTCAATTTGGTTTTGCCCTAAATTTATTTGGCAAATCTATCAATGGTAGTCTTTAGCAGAATGTCACTTAGCACAAACTTCCGTTTCCCGTTTTCCCAGTAAAGGCTATACATAGTTGCCTGAGACCCTTTTGTTATGCGGGAAAAAAATAACCACAAACAACGTATTTGTGGCCTTGAAAGACCTGCTATTGCAAACTTTCCAAGGTGGAAACCAGCAAGCATCAATCAGCGATATCGCAATTTGGCCTGTTTTTGAGCATTAATAATTCGACATTGTATTGATCGCTCGTTAGAAAGCTCAAGGAAATAACCTACATGTTGTTGTTGCCCCAGAGCGTGCTCCAGCCAGTCAACTAGCTAGTGAGGCTGACCCGAAGGGGGACGAGTTACACACAAGACACTGGCAGTTTACATTGGTCCCAAACTGTGTATCAACCTTCTAATGCCCTAATTTTTTTGTCGTCAATCTTCCGAGCCTCCGAAGCCTTAGATTTGTATATCTTGTATCTAACTCTTTCTAGCTTTTGGTTCTTGTATAGCCGCCAATTATTAGTATTTAAAAAATTCAGTACCTTAAAACGCTCTAATGCTTAGTTTTGGATTTTTTTTCTTATGGTGTTAACATTTTCAGAGACTGACATGGGCCCAAAAAAACTCGTACCATTTCTTTGTCAGAAGACAAGTTAATAAGAGAATATTTTATCTATATAGTGAGTATAGACCGGTTTCAAGTTGACTCCATTAGGACTTGTTGTGTTCTTTGGTTCCCACAAGTACTAAACTTGTAAATTTTGACCTAGCACGGCAATCCACCTTAGGCGAAAACTATATACTTGGGGTTTTTTAGCGTGACACACCATTTACACTCTTTGAGCCAATCAGCTCCTTTTATTTCACTCACGACTGCCTTTGCTTTACCAAAAATTTTGGCATTTATTTAAAAAAAATACAAATGAAACCAAAATTTACAAAAAGTACCTGAGTCATCCATAATTTTTGATGGTGTATTTTATGATTTTATAGAATTGTAAAACTTGAAAAAGTGAAAATTTTTACAGAGTGCTTTTTTAAAAAAACAAGAGGTGCGCGATATAGACTCATTATTTATCATTCATAAAAAAGGTGTTGAAATTTTTAATGGTTAATTTCGGTTTTGATCGGTTGAGACCGCAAATAAAGATTTTTTTTTAGTTTTTTGGTTTTTTTTTATTCACAACTCTTAAAGGGCTTTCATAGGAATTCCTGATTTTAATTTAAAATTTGCAACCCAAAAAAGAGCTCACATGATCTACAGCTCCATGAAAAGATATCTAATTTAACGTTCGAAAATTGCACTTGGTCAGGATAATTTTTCAGTGACTTAAGATAAAACATTAAGACATGTAACTTAAGTTTAACTACAAGTTTGTAGGCATATTTCAACCCCTGCCCGAGAGAACTCTTCTTCCTCCAGTGGCTTTAACCAACTCTGATTTTAAGCCATTCATGTACCTTAAGATTTGAACCCACAAGATCCGACATCTCTGTCGCCAATTGCAATAAACGACTATGTCTACTCTCAATATTTTGCGTTGGATATTGTTTCCTGTGTTTTTGTCTATTCTGATTGCGCAGTATCTGCCCTCTACGAATCTGCCGGCGGCGCTGACGCACACGTCAATAGCATTGGTGATCGCGCACCCTGATGATGAAGCCATGTTTTTTGGACCAGTGCTTTCGCAGCTTGCCGCGCCAGCGAGTGCAAATAATGTGAGCATAGTGTGTTTTTCAGCAGGCGACTTTGAGGGACTTGGCGCGACGCGCGCAGGCGAGCTTGTGGAATCCGCGCGCGTGTTTGGCGTACCCCCCGCGCGCGTCGTACTGATCAATGAACCTGACCAGTTTCCAGACTCGCAGTCGGTTGACTGGAATGAGGAAGTGTTGGCAGCTCGTTTGGACTCACTGTTAGATACAGACACGAAGGTATTGACGTTTGACGCTGACGGAATTTCTGGTCATGCGAACCACCGCGCGTTGCACCGCGCCGCGGTATTGGCCAAGCAGCAAAGTGCACGAGATGTCTACGTGCTCCAGTCGCTGCCAGTATGGCGCAAGTACGCGGGATACATCGATGCGTTTGCAACGTACCTAACTACTCTGTTTGCCAGTGAGGAAAATACGGAGCGCGTTATCAATGTCGTGTCAAGCCCCCAAGAGATTGCGGCCACGCGAACTGCAATGACAGATGCACACATCTCTCAAATGAAGTGGTTTCGCTATGGCTGGATTTATCTCTCTCGATACATGATTGCCAACGACCTTGTCCATCTTTAAGCCTGTGTTGTATATACATTTTTTCTCGGTTTGCTGTTTGGCAGTTTTAGTACATGACACCAGTTTTTCAAATTAAATAAAGATAAAATAGAAACATAAATAAACAACAATAAAAACAATACATAATCTCATATATGAGCTAAACAGTGACGGGGATGAATACCCTACTGCTTTCGCTCTTTTCCTTCATCGCGCTCCATCTCGAAACCTTAGACTTATTAGCTTTGGCCGGGGCCGGGGCGGCCAACCGCGCCCGGAGATCGGCAAACTTCTTGACTTGCGGCGACTTGCTAATGTATTTAAATGCTTGGTATGCTCTAGCTTCTATCTGGGGGTACTGGTTTGCGTAAGATTGGATGATCTCAATGGCCTGCTCAGCTTGACCGTGGCGGGCCATCGATGTCGTGGCGTCAAACAAGGCGGTTCCAGCAGCCTTTGCATTGTTGCGTTTCAAAAACACCGGGACGAGGTCCAAGATGCCCTGAAAGTTGTGTTTATCAAGATCATACCTCTGTTTGTACTTGTACATCATAGTAGTCGGCTTTAACCTGTAACCCTCAGTGATGGATTGCCAAACAGCGTCAAAGGCAACCGCGGGGGTGCTTCCGGTCGGCTCCTTCGTCAGAAGAGCCCACTTCAAAATCGATTCCCAAAGCTCTAGTGAGTTTTCCTTAGAAATATTGATATTGTAAGTGGTCTTGATATTCTCCATTACCTTGAGACCCTCAACAAGCTGATCCTGTACGCCGTAAGCATTAATGACAGCAGTTAGGGTTGAAACCTTAGGATAGTGAAGCGATCCGATGGGAACGCGACTTGGGGAGTCTTCGTCGTTTCCTAAGGGTGAGTTGTCGAACTTAATCTTCCACACCGAAGCGATAATACCAGCGGCGTAGTCAAGGTCGCCACCCTGACCAAGCGACATTATAGCCTGTTCGTAGGTTTTGTTGTTAGGAGAAAGACCGTCAGCAATAATTGCAGAAATGAGATCCACAGGGTCTTTATTTATGGGAGGCTCCTTTTCCAATCTGCTTCTAGCGTTGAATTTGCGATTCCATCTCTCCGGGTTGGCGTTGCAGGTGAGGGCCATGTAGGTGTTCCACAAAAGAAGACTTTTGGGAATATTGCTTTGGTTAATGTGTGCCCAAATCTCGTGAACTACATTATGGAAACCAGCCAGCGAAGCTTTGGTCATTAGAATAGAGAGTTCAGTGGTAGTCAACTGATGACCAAGCTTAACCATTGTGCTGAATACAATCTGAAGATGATCCCAGTTGACGTCGTCCTTGGCCTGTCTGGAAACATGAATAAACAATTTAGACCAGTTTGCTCGTGATAGATTGGCTAGAGTCTCGGGCTCATTTTCAAAACAGAGCATGAACTTGGTCCAAGTTTCGTTGTTGTTATTTTCCAGCGCATGCTCTAGGCTGGTAAGTTCGGAAATAGGAAGTGTCGACTGCTTTCCAGCTAGAGGTGTAGACATGAGAACATTGGAAAAAAAAGGGTCAATATTCAGGTCTTTGGAACCAAACGAAGCTGACTGAACAATACCAGCAGTAGAAGAAGCCCATGGCGCAGATTGCTGAAAAGGGGTCTCGACCTTGGTTGAGAGGGTTCTGAGTTGGGATGCAGCCCTGCTATTGGCCAATTTGGACAAGCTCGAAATACGGCTCGAAAGCACCTTTCTACCTGAGCATTTAAGGGACATAGTTGAATAGTTAAAAGAAAACCAAAAAAATGCAAATTTTTAAAAGAACGTAGTGTTTACGGTTATTTTCAAGGGAGGTGTTTATGGCAGTCTCTACAAGAAAAGAACCCAGGACGTTGATTAAAAAGAAGGAGTAGAGGTGAAAAATGAAAAAAAAAAAACACAAAGCAATACTGCTAAACTTTGTGAAGGTTCAAATATTCAAAACGGAAATTTCAAATGCTGTCAAAAAATTTATAATTTGTAATAAATTACTAATAAAACAGTAATATTATGTAATTTAGAAATACACTTAATAAGCAAGATTTTGTTGCTATTGCAGTAGGATACCATATTAGGAAACGCGTCGCGTTTATTGTAAACGCGAGTGCTAAAATCTCTTGGGAGTCGGAGTTGAAGAACAACCAAAATTCCAATCTTCCCAGATCTTATTCAGGCTGTCGATTAACTATGACGAGTTCTACCAATAAGCCTTTCAGGCTAATGAACTTCTGTATAACAGGAGTCTCTGAATATAATACTAAGTTAGCAAGTGATGCTGAATCTTTAGTATGTAACTTCCACTTTTCATAATTTACTCAGCATGCTAACCAGTTCACAGCAAGAGGCTTCGATTAAAAAACATATCACTTCAATGGGCGGACTGGTATCAAACAGTCTGACTAGTCACACCAAGTACCTGGTGGTGTGTTATACAAACACAAATAAATATCGTCATGCAGTAAAGTGCCGACCGGACATCATATTTGTTACTACCGATTTCATTAACAGTGTTCACAAACGGTGGATGGAAGGTGAAGACATAGACATACTTTCAGAAATGAAAAAGGGTTTAGCCAGACCTTTCACAAACCTCATCGTTTGCATAACCAATATTGGTAAGCAAAACTGGTTTTTTTTCCATTTAACATTTTTTCTAATCTTTTAAATAGACAGTCAAGAAGAACGCGAAAGACTAGGAAAACTTATTCGAGAAAACGGCGGTGTGTACGATTCTAGTTTACGAAGAACCTCCACACATCTTATTACACCCTCAGGTGCTGGCCGAAAAGTTGAAGGTGCTATCAAGTGGAAACAGGAAGTTGTAGACCCTTGCTGGGTTGAAGACTGTCTTAAGAGAAACGCAAGACTTGAGGAACGCTATTATTCACTAAGTGTGGCAAAGGACAAACGAGGACAAAACGCATATGGCGACCTTCCTGATCCCGACGCCTCATTGCTACCAGACCACTACTTTGACGAAAATCTTACTACTGTGACCAAGAGTAAGCTTAAGGCCAGAAAGAAAAAGGACAATGTGTGGCAAGAGGTTATAGATACCCTTCCAAAAGAACGACCAGTTCAGGAAAAAAAGAACATGTCCGAATGGGATAACACTTATTTCGTTCGAGGTGACATGGATGAGGTGGAAAAAAAAGAGTACGAAAAGAAGCGCAAGACAGCAGAGCAAGAGAAGCATGAAGCCAAGAGACGGAAAAAACTATTGGAAGATGATCAGTCTGTCATTAATCTCACAACAGGCATCTTTGACAACATTGTGTTTGCCTTCCTAGGATATAAACCTGAGCAAACTGAACAGCTTGCTGCAATTGTAGTTTCTCACAATGGCACGACTTCCACCGATATCAATGCTTCAGAAGTTACACATGTTGTCGTTAATAGTAAGGCCGATCCTGAAAAGATCAATCCACAAATAGTGGTTCTGCAACCCTCAGTGATCGTTGCAACTGAGTGGTTTATTGAAAGGTCACTTTTTTACAAGGAGTTTATTTGCGACTTTTGGGGTACTTATGTCTCGTTTCGCAAGATTCCAGAGCTTCAAAAGTTAAGCATCTCAATTTCCGGTTTCACAGGTGTTGAACTTCTCCATATTGAAAAGCTAATCAGATTGCTTGGCTGTAAGTTTGAGTCGACTTTCACCCCGAATCAGCAAGTTCTTATTTCCAAACCTAAATCTTCCAAATTCAATTATGCACTTAAGTGGAAAGTTCCTATTGTTAGCGCCGAATGGTTATGGGAATGCGCCAAAACAGGCACTTCTGTACCACTGTCAAAAGAATGGGTGTTGGATGGAATCGAACGAAAAAATACGGTTCTTGTTAGTAAACTTCTAGAGAAGGAGCCAAGCAAAGAGCTGACCAAAAATCGCATAGAGGTTACCGAAACAACGGTGAAGCTCACAAAAAAGAAAACCTCCACGGCTGCCAAGGGTGGTCTTGCAGACATCATTTCAAGCAGGCTAGCTGCGACAGTTTCACAAGACAATAGTAGGCGGTTTGTTGGAAGGGCCAAAATCAGTTCAACGAGTAATAGCAATTCTATTCTAGAAAGTAGTTTTGAGTCAGATTCTGCTAATAAAGTCGAAGATGTTGTGGCAACACAGATATCCTATTTGGACCAGGACTCACTTAAGGATAGACAAACAATCATGAATATGCTAGGCGCTCATTACCACGCTGAGGAATCTGCACCTGTGGAGGAGATCAAAACCGTGCGAGATGCTAATCCTAATCGAACAAGCCGGAGAAAGACTGTTGGCCGAAATAATTGAGTCAAATAAGCCTAATTAATTGCATTTTTTTTTATCTAGAATTTATTAACCTAAAAAACTTATTCTAACTCATCAGAAATGAGTTTATCGAGTTCAAGGTTGTTCGACTAGGGTTGACCTTTCTACTCGACAAAATATAGACCAATCTCTGACGAATACTGACTTTATCTCTTGCCTTACTCATCCCATTAGAGGGGAATAGACACATCAGAGCTAAGCAGAGGCCCACACTAAAGTCTGAGCCAGTATCACATAAAATGAGAACCCTTTTTGAGTTGAAGCCGTCACAGTTGGTGATCTTGGAAATTAGAGAAGGGAGAATAGTTCGAAGCTGTTTAGAACCCTTTTTTCCTTCAGGGAGACTCTCAGAAATGACATTCAGGGTCTTTCTGTCAAAATTTAGACAACTAAATAGAGAACTCAAGTTGACGAGTATATCAAAGTTTTTTTCGAGCTCTGTGTAAATGCTTGGGATTCCTAAGATTTCAGCTTTTCCAATCCAATAATTAGAAGGCTCTACATGACTTAGAGACTCTAATACACTGTTAGAGTCCGACCTATTCAGTTTCTCTTCTTTTAGCCTCCTGTCGATTATCTCAATCTCTTCTTTTAACTGGTCATCTGTGAGCTCCATGTTTCCTAGTACATCGATGTTATCCCACAAGATGTTTGGTGTTAGAAGTGATGCCCATTCTTCATGGTCATCTGCAGCGCCTTGAACATAAGTGTATCCCGGTCGAAAGTCGGTATTATCTTGGACCATAACGGATGCAGTACACAAAACAATGGGATGAAAATCTTCGATAGTATCCCAAGACACTTCTTGAACAGTTTGCAAGTTAAAAGAGTCTGGTGTGACCCATATTGGTCTCAGTGGCTTTTTGATTTTAGATCTTAACTGTGATTCAACATCAACACCCGACGCATAGAATTTCCGGAGAAAATCTGGGACGCGCTTTTCAATTTGGCTTTTTTCACTTTGCGATACAACATGAGGAGGAAGATAAATCAGTGGGTCAGATTCACCAAATAAGACAATGTTGAATACGGCACACCAAATTGGCACTGTTTTAGATAAAGCGTCAGGAATCCGCTTGCCTCGCCGTGTTGAGTCCACCAGCACTATACCGTTATACTTGTTGATGAAATCAATGATGTGCAGGTTGAGTCTTCTAGTGCTGAAATCCCACTGCGTTGTGTGTCCGTCAGTACTCTTGAAATACACAGACTCTGCAATCTTATTTTTTGGAATGTACCATCGCCCGCAACGCTCGTTTGCTGTTTCTTGTTAACTGCTGATATCTTGAATCAAAACTATATTTGCTTTGCCATACCAACCAGCGGAAGTTTGTATGCGCTGCTGACCGCGGAAACAAACGCCGAATCACTCAAAATAGACTGTATTCTGTTGTGGAGGCTCCGTGAATCCTTCCTTAAACTTTTGGACACCTCTCCAAAACTCTGCGCAACATACTGCTGGTATTCTTCGTTGAAATTTGTTGTCATAGCTCGTGATGGGGTTTTCTGTGTGAAAAGTTTTGGACTTCGGCTTTTTTTTTCTTTTTTTTTTTTTTATTTTCAATCCTCTTCAACACCACCGCCGCTACAAACTTCCA
>JAKVQX010000010.1:0-63459 GCA_030463015.1 Geotrichum citri-aurantii
TCGGATTCCATCTCTCCAACGGAACAGATGAAAGCATCAAGGATGGTTTTTTTTTTAAATGAGATTCATGATGCTCATTTATTGCCGTATATCATTTGTAAATACCAAGTATTTGATGCTTTTTGCGTCATCCAAGGACGGGGTGCTTTTAACGTCATCCCAGGACGTTCCCAGGACCAAAATTAAAATATTTGCAAAATCCTCAAAGTATTTCAGTTTACATTGTGTAGATGATGAAAAAGTCATTTTCAAGAATTTGGTTCGATGGTCTAGTTGGTCATGGCATCTGCTTAACACGCAGAACGTCCCCAGTTCGATCCTGGGTCGAATCATATTTTTTTTTGTCATCTTCAAGTTGAAGAAATTTTCAAAAAAAAAAAAAAAAATTAATTTGTAGAAGAGCAATGTTTTTTTTTGTTTTTCACTAAAAATTCAGCAAATAACAACAAAAAAAAATCTATTTTTTCCCGGGTTCCTCACTCACTTTAACCTGGATTATATAGCAAATAGCAATTATTTAAAAAAAAAAATTTTGTGTTAACTGAAAAAAGTCTTACACCCACGATGATATCAATAAAAAACCTTTGATGTTTGGCTGCCTTTAAATCGCATTCAAGAAATACTCAATAGCCAACATGTATTATTTTTATTAATTCAAATGTTCAAATGTTTCATTCAGTAGTCACTGTGACTCAGTGCAAGCCAATTAGGGTGAACTGGTACCCACCACCTACTAAGACTTTCAATGATAGTTCAATTTGACCCAAAAAAAAAAAAATTAAAAACCGTTATTATAAGTCAATGTTATATCATGTTAAACCAATAGAGCTTTCTGTTTGTTTTTTGTTTTTTGAAATGTACACATAAATTTTTTGTTTCAACCTTTTAACAATTTTTTGATGTAAGGACAATAAACTGATTTTCTATCTAACCTTTTCACAATTTTATATTGTGTTTATTTCTATATTTTCATTTTTCATAATCCATAAGTTTTTTAGTTGTTGTTGTTTTATTTTTTTTAATCAAAACTTCCCCAATAAGCTTATTCCTGTGGCTCAGCAGTGGCTTGTTGCTGTACAAAAAAATTACGTAATTTTTTGCCAAAAAAAAAACTCCCAAAAGTGCAAATTCAAAGTTCAATTACCTTATCTCACGTGCATCTTATCTGCGCCGTAGACACACACACACGCAAACTGTTTTGTAAAAAAAAAAAAAAAAATTTTTAAAAACCAGAAATATAATTAAAATACTTGTAAAAAGATTTATTTTATAATTAAAAATTAATGTCTATTTTGTTCGTTTGTATTCATTTCTTAATTTTTTTATTCTTTTCTTCTTCTTCTTTGACTTTTTAATTCTTTTTTTAAATAAATTCGTTCTTAAATAATCCTTTCGTTTGTTTGTTAACCTTGACAGATCAACTTTTCTTTTAGCCGTTTTAAATTTTTTTTTTTTTTTTTTCCGAGTGACTTTTTCTCACTCTCTCTCTTCTGAACACTAACCCAACCACACATACACATACATATCGCCATGACTGACGTCCTGCCACTGAAACGCAACGCCCGGAGCCGGTGGACACTTGGACTCATTCTGCTATCTGTTGTTGTCATCCTTTGGGTGGCATCTGGGTTTCTCGTAAACAATATTTTCGAGTCTGGCGAGTATCGCAAACCTTACTTTGTGACTTACCTGAACACCGGCACTTTCACGGTGTACCTCCTTCCAACGCTGTTCCGGCACCTTAAAAAACTGACTACCCAGCATTCTACAGCCAGTCATCTGTCATCGCTAAAAAATAGTACCGCTGAGACTAGTGCAGGCAGCAGCAATAGCAGCCCACAATACGTGCCTAACGTTATTAGACTGAAGGAAAACGAGACTGGCGAACGTGAGGGCCTGCTGACTCCCAACTCGTCCAGCTCAGACAATATCGTGCAAAGTGCCCTCGAAGCTGATGCTGTCGTTGCCGCCGCTGCAGCTGCAGAAAACACACGCCAGTTCACGGTGCGCGAGACCGCCATTTTCTCGTCGCAGTTCTGCATCCTCTGGTTTCTCGCCAACTTGCTGTCCAACGCCTGTTTATCGTACACATCAGTATCAAACTCAACCATTTTGCTCTCGACCTCGTCGTTTTTTACGCTCGTCATTGGTGCCCTTTTCAAAGTCGAGGTCATCACCACACAGAAAGTGCTTGCATTGGTTGTGTCGATTCTTGGGCTCTATCTTATCACCGTCAGCAGCTCGGCGGCTACTAGCGACAACGCGGATGATTCAGCCGCCTACACCAACGCATGGCTCGGCAACACGATGGCATTACTTAGCGCCGTTGTGTACGGCCTTTACACAACACTACTCAAGGTTTGCATTGGCGACAATGAGTCTCGCATTAACATGTACCTTTTCTTTGGGTTTGTCGGTCTGTTCAACATTATCCTGCTGTGGCCTGTGATTACATTATTCAACTTTATCGGCATTGAGACCTTTGAGCTGCCCGGGTCCCTGCACGTATGGGTCATCGTGCTTGTTAACGCCGGTACAACCATCATTTCTGACTTTTGCTGGGCTCTGGCCATGCTGATGACGTCGCCGCTTGTCGTCACCGTTGGCCTGTCAGCAACCATTCCTCTGGCCATTGCCGGTGACATGTTTCTCAAGTCGCACTACGACAATTTCTCCTATTACGTCGGCGCCGCCATCATGGTCGGGGCAATCTTTAGAATTAACCACCTAGAAAACGTTGAAAACTCCCGCAAGCATGAGCATGAATAAAAATTAGTCCTTGCTATTAACGATAAAAATTTTTTTTGTTCATTTAATTTTTTTTTTTTCTGTTTTCAATTAGTATGCCATAACGATTTTTCATTTGATGCAAAGATTCAACATCTTTTCAACACTCAAACCCACGATGACAATAAACCAAAAAAAAAAATATTTTAATCATTCAAATAATTAACGAAACTTTTGTGATTTTTCAATAATTGATACAAGTTTTTTTTCTTCATTAAAGCTCTTGATAAAAAAAAAAAAAAAAAGAAAGAAAAAAAAAGTTGAAAAAAACTCTCAAGTTTTACGTGTAAAAAATATCAGTTAGCTCGTTCCAGTCGCCCCGTTTGCGGCGCTCCCAGTAGCCTTCTTTGCCGCGTTTCAGCACCCAATTGTCTTCAGCCCCCTGTTTTTCAAAAAACATGGGCTTGTACTGTTTGCCGCTGCTCTCAAGCTCAGTGCGGCGCTCGCGCTGCCGTTGCTCTAGCTCGAGCTTCAACTCCTGCGCTTCATCTACCTGGCCGCGTTCATACGCCCGCTGGTCCGGGCGCAGCCGCGAGTCCGTCGGCGCTATCTTCTCGCGTTCAACATCTGTAATCTCATTGAGGTTGGCCGCAAACTGCGTGAACCCAAACCGTTTATGGTGGTTCTCTACCAGTGGACCAACCTGCCATATCACAGACTTGTTCGTGCTGCTGGCCGTCTTCATGGATACGCTTGTCGTCCACTTGCCTTCCAGCTCATAGCCCATGCACTCTTTGCCATCCGGCGTAAACACTTTAGCAGACATGTCTTCGCTTCGGCCAGAAAACATTCCGCCAGCCTTGTATTCATACACAACACGCCAGCCGTTTGAACATACAACGTTCAGCTTGCCAACCGGTTCCGTGTACTTCTCACCCGCAATAATGTTACGCATGAACGTAGTCGGCTGTTCCCATTCGTACACCTCGCCCGTGGAGTTAATCGTTAGTCGAAGCGTACCCTTGTTATAGAGTTCAACAGATTTGCCCCAAATATTCTGCTGCGGACTGGGCGCATATTGGATCGACCAACCTTCGGACTCGGCCTGCATGGCCATGATTAGAGGTCTGTGGCTCACTTTTTCAACAAGTAGTCGCATGCCTTGTTCTACGCTAACTAGCTCAAAAGTTTCACCTAGTAGCGGGTTGAACGGCTTGCGGCCCGACCGGTCCTTTACACGATTGGATGCAGAAAAAACGGCGCCAAATGTTGCAATGTGCATGATCCGCTCAGCAGAGTCTTTGGGGTAAGTGAGGCCCTTGTCAATGAGCGATGTAGACTCAAACATTTCGGCAAATCTTTGCAAAATGGTGATCGGTTCGTTAGCAGTCACTGGCATGGCAATAGTAGATAAATCCTTTCCGACATTCTTTCTGATTAACGTAAGGAAATTGGGCGGGTCTGCAACAGCTACAGGCACGGTGTTTCGGCGTTTCGGTGGGCTGGTCAACTCTGTAAGTGGGTAAAGATCATTTTTGTTTTCGGCTTCCAAAGTAGCTTCAGTCGAGTCTTCCACACTAAACGAATGCTTCGGGAGTACATTTGTTTCTTCCTCAGCGTCGCTGGTGGATCTGGACTCAACAAGTTCAATCTCTTCTTCCTCACTAAATTCATCTGCATCAAGATACATGACACCATCAATGCCTTGCTCTTCGGCGTCAAAAAACTCTTCTGATAAAATACTAGTCGCATCAAACGACGTTCTTTTTGAAAGCGACGCATTCTCTTTGGCAGTTTGTATAATGGTCTTGAGCTGTTGAGACACCGCTAATAAGTCGGTTGAAATTTCCTTGAGAACAGAGTTTGAAGATTTACCATTTAGTTGCAAGTGGCCTAAATTATCTGGTGCGCTTTCTGCATCCGCGTCAGGGGCGACTCCCGATACCGCACTGGTCTGGCGTGAAGTTCGGCGCCGCCAAAATGACTTGCGTCGAGAAAGGTCAACGTCGTGGTCAAGAGGATCGACGCTGACGCTCAGTTTATCCTGGCTACTATTAGCTGCCTTGTTGAGCATCGGCGGGGCACTTTTGGGCGAAGCTGGCAGCTGGTTTGACGAGTGTTGTGAAGCTTTGGTAGCAATTGTCTCAATTTTTTCTACCACTTGGCTCAAATCCTTCCAAATCGGTTTCACAGAAACCTCAGAAGATTCTCTAGGAATGCTAGCGTTTGCCAGCGACACTGCCATATTTTTTGCAACTGGAGTTCCAGTGAGCAGCACCGACAGCCGGTTAGAAATTTCGTCTGCCTGGAGGTTGGTAAGCAATTTGTGTGCGTAGTCTTGGGGGTTGTGCTGAGCAATTGCGGAGGCGCCTAGACGCGCAACCTCCAGAGCAGCAACCCACGTTTTCAAATCTGTGTCATTAAGCGCCCGAAGATTCCAAACCTCCATGCCTGAGTCAATGAAAATCTCTTTAGTCTTTTCACGCACAGACACAACACTAAGTTTAATTGGCATGGAGCCACGCAAAATCGATGAATTCTCAGATGTATAATAGTTCAGGGTGCCGTACTTGTAGTCTAGAGTGAATTGGCGTCTGGCGTAGCCCTGAAGTTTTTTTCGTCGCTTTTTGAGAAGCACACCGCTCAAATGTCTACCGTCACTGATGCAGCTGGGAAGCGAACGTGACAAAGCAACAACGTCCTTAGTGGTGGAAGCAGCTGATGACTTGTCCGCGTTCGTGCTCACGGAGTCGCCGGTAGTGACACGCTGGCTAAAATAAATGGTTTTTGATGTGTTTTTGGAAAAAGTATTGTCGAAGACAAAGGCGTAGATGCCACCTTGAGCAATATCATAGGATCCCCTTACAAGCTCGTCAGGGTTGCATTTACCGTGCCAATCAATGCGACGCAGACCGCTCTTTTTCAGCTTTTCTTCAATTAGACCGCTGGCTGAGCCAACGCTTGATCTACGTTTAGCTGCCGTTGAGGTTGCCTTCGAGTGGTCGGCAGAAGATGCAGCAGTATCATCAATTTTTCGAAAAAACCCAAAGTTTCTAACAACAAAGTCAGCATTGGCCATCAGAGTGTGAAGGGTCGTACGTACATAGATTTTTTGGTAGGCCTAAGTTGCCACGCCACAGTGGAAGCCTCCGGAACAGTGACCCACTTGATTAAAAAGGATTTCGATTGAATCTCCAGGAGTTCCATATTGAAATTTTGATGGTGAACAGGAGAAAACTGGAGAACACGAACTGGGGAAGAAGAAGAAGAATCGAATCAAACAGGAAAAAGGAGGAAGTTAAAAAAAAAAAAAAATTTAAAAATTCAAAAACAAAACAAAAACAAAACAAAAATAAATAAAACAATTTTCAGGTCCAGAAAGTAGAGAAATGACAATGACAAGACTGCAATCAGCCATCTTTTTATTTTAATTTTTTTTCATGATTTTGGAACAGCATGAATGTTTACAACAACTGCATGGAGGGAAAATAAGTCATGGTTCGTTTTTTGTGACAAAAATTAGTGAAAAATCTCTAGTCAAGGGAAAAAGAAGAAAAATGGGCACATTTTCAATTACCACGAGAAGGTCTACGCTTAGGAACCCCTTAAAAACCTGTACGGCTAGCCTCTTATTTCCCCCCTTGACACACTCAGCCCAGCACCCGACGAGGCGAGTTTTCCAATGCCTGTTGTTGTTCTATCGCCAGTCGATCCCGAATGCGCAGTATCCTGCTTTCAACTTCTGCCAACGTTGTATTGATGGCTTGTAGTCGTTTTTTACCGTCTTTGATCTGCGTTACAGTCTCTTTAAGCTTGACTGGCCGCGTCTCATTGCGGTAAGCCTCCAGTGTAGTCATTAATAAATTTAGCTGCGTTGTCAGCGCCACCTGAGAGTCTCGGACACCCTTTAGTCGCCAGATAGTAGTCTCTAGTGGTCCCGCCAGTAAGCTCTGAAGCATCAGCTCAAAAGGCGAGTCTTGAACGCTTTCAACGGACGCTTCGTAGTCTCCATTCGGCTCATGGAAGCTGTCATGATCGATACTACCATTTTCCAATGTGCTCTCTGTTACTGACCCATGTGTACATTCATTCATCTAGGCTTTTTTTTTTTATGGGAATTGCGGTTCAGGTTGTTGTGATGTAATTATAAAAGTTTTAAAAAAATTACCAAAAATAATCGCAAAAATGTGACAACCAGGCTTGTTTTCAAAATTAAATAGTTTTTGGCTTTTAAGCTTTATCTCTTATGTCAAGTTTTATGTACAATATCTAATAACAGGCTGATTTGAAGCCATGTGGGCGAAAGTAGTTAATGGCAAGTGAAAGTGTTCTCTAAATACAAAGATAGACTACTCTTTCACGTCTTCGCTTTCAATGAGTTCCTTTATAGTCTCTGTCTTTGCGAATCTGTCCATTGCGTCCACGATTTCGTCAAACCGCGACGGCTCGCTTCCCGACACTACCTCCTCCAGGTGGTACGACGTAAACCCGCAACGATGATCCGTTATACGATTTTGAACGTAGTTATACGTTCGAATCTTATCCGAGCGTAGCGTGGTCGTGACCTGCGCCGTGCGCTTGCTCTTCTCCTCAGCGACCTTTTGCACTCGCTCGAGCTCAGCAAGACGTGCGCGCAGCACCATGAAAGCCTTAGCTTTGTTCTTGTGCTGCGAACGTTCGTCTTGCATGGCAACAACAATGCCAGTGGGAATATGCGTCAGACGCACCGCAGAGTCTGTCGTGTTGACGTGCTGACCACCGGCTCCGCGTGCACGCATTACATCAACACGCACCTCGTTGGGCGCAAAACTACGCTCGGCTTCGTCCGAGTTGCCAGAAGAATCCTCCGTCATTTGTGGAAGCACCACCACAGCAGCTGTCGACGTGTGCACACGGCCCTTGCTTTCCGTGGCAGGCACGCGCTGCACACGGTGCACACCACCCTCAAACTGCAGACGTTCGTAAGACCCGGGATAGTCAATACTCAGAATGGCTTCAGTGACTCCGCCAGCTGGATTGTGCGTAATCGAAATGACTTGGTTTGGCCACCGCTTTTTAGACGCGTAGTTCTGGTACATCTCCATTAGATCCTGTGTAAATATCATGGCCTCAGATCCTCCTACGCCGGGGCGCATCTCCAACAACGTAGCCTTGTCCAAAAACGGGTTACTTGGAAGAATTTTGCCTTGTAGGTCGAGCGCCAGTTTCTCCAGCTTTTCTTTGGTCGAAATAAACTCTTCCTCAGCCTCCTCTTTCAGTTGTGGGTCGCTCATCATAGTCTGCAGCTCCTCGTACTCGGCCTCGGCATTCTTGTATTCCTCGAGTTCAGAAACAACGCCGCTGAGTTTGGACAGCTTAGTAGCCTTCTCCTGATCATACTCCTCAGAGCTGAGCTCTTTAGATAGCTTTTCGTGTTCTGCACTAAGCTGCTCAGCACGTTCGCGCAGCATAGGGTGAAGGCCCGCAAAATCTGTCACGGTCTGTTAGTGAGGTGTGATCCTAGTAGAAGCAAGCATAAAAAGTACTGACCTGAATTTTTGCGGACAAACTGCGTGCGATGAGCCGCAGCCGGAGTGCATGCCAGACGACTAGTGAACAGATATGAAATGCGCGTGCTAGGAGTGCGTAGTCTAACGAAAGATCTCAACATTCTGGTGGTTAGAAAAGGATCCGGGGGATGCCAGATCGAAGTAGTTGAGGGCAGAAGGTACTGGGCAATAAAAAAAAATTATTATATTTCTGCATTTCCCGTCCCAGTTCTCGCAAGTCTAATCACTGCGTCTTTCCTACGACGGCGAACTAACAGACACAACCGCCACTGTCAGCAGACAAATTTATTAACATGAGCGACTGGACTGACACACTTTGTGAGCGACTTCGAGAACGCGATGAGAGTGAAAAGAAACTGAAAACTATAATTGACTCATGTACGTGAAACAATTTTCCAATTGGCTATGTATCCGTTCACCCATCACTAACAAATAACAGTTCAATTGGTATCACAGCGTGCCATTGACGCTGAGACTCGTCTCATTAACAGCTCACCGTATGTATAATCACTTGCATGTTTGTGCTTAGTGAATTATGTACTGACGTTGTCACAGACAAGACCAAGCCAACCAGTTCGCCTCCCTACAGACCGAACTGGCCGACAAAAAAGACGAGATTACCACGCTTGTAAAGCAGGTTGATTCTCTGTCACTTGACAATACTGAATCAAAAAAATAGTATGTATAGTCACTTCTTCTTTTTTTTCCTTGGTTTCCGTCTAACATCACGCAGTATTAAACAGCTGGAGGCCGATGCCGTAAAAACTACTCACCTTTTGAAGCAATACAAAGAGTCTTCCGAAGCGAACGCTCTCAAAGCCCAGCGACTCTCGGATGACATGCTGGTCCAGGAGATCCACATGAATCTTGCCGAGAAAAAGGCTTCCAGATTACAGGAAGAGAACGAGACTCTTGTCAACCGCTGGATGCAGAAGGCCGCTGACGAGGCTGAGCGGATGAACGACGCAAATGCGTTTCTTCAAAGGTATGTCTACTTACCAAATTTTACACAAACCCGTTCCAATAGTCTATTAACATTATATTTTTAAAAAGTCTAGAAAAGGCAAAGAAAACCCAGCCTTTTTAGTGACGGCGCCGGCTACGGCCTTCAAGGTACTTCTGAAGTAGCGACCGATCAACCACCGACAGGTAGTACGGCCCGGGAGTGCTTGTCCAGCTAACACTACCAGACGGGAACTCCTTTTTTTCTACAGAAAGAATATTCAGTGGCGACTCGATGTTATGCTCGGATATGATGTGACCCGGCGGAACGAAAGACTTCAACGAGACAATTCGGCACCCGTCTTTTAAATCTAGAAACATGTCGATCAGGTGGCTGTTTAGCTTGCCATCAAAAGCATAGTTGTTCACCAGCACCACGTCGGCACGAGAGACTGCTTTTTGGATCTCGTCATTATGTACAAAACTAGCAGATCGCAAATGAATCTCGCCAATATTCAGGCCATAAAGTTTGACCCGTTCCTCTAATTCATGCTTCTGTTGCGCCGCTAAGTCTGACGCCGTTTTCATCACCTCGCAACCCCAACTTTCGCAGCCAATCTCCAGTGCTGCCTGCAGTGTACAGTTTCCCACGCCGGAACCCAAGTCGATGAACACTGACTCTGGTGTCAACTTGGTCTCGTGGAATAGCCGCGTCACGAACTCTGGCAAAAGTTCACCGTATACATTGTTCGAAAACGCCTCGTACTCTCTCAAATCGTTGGCTCGCGGGGATACAACCCGCGAGTACACTTGGTTCAGAAGCGACCGTGAGATGTGCAGCGGCAGTTGTGTCATTTGTGCAAGGTGATCCCTGATCTCCCCACTTTCCCTGAGTTGGGTGATTAGTTTGTTGTACTCTAAAATGCTCGCCATGAACTTGCCGGGATCGTTCTGTTTGAGCGCGCGCCGGTATCGGCGCACGATGCAGTCGCCTAGCGAGGGATGTTTAATTTCATTTGTGTATTTAGGTGGAACAAAACTTTGTGCCACCATGTCCATAATCAACTCAGTTTCTATCACGGGATTGTACTCGTCATCCTGCTTTGGCTTGTAAGCGTAGTATTTCTCCATTTTGTTAGAGCATGGCGCTGCCAGTTCGTACTGCAGATTAGGTTCAGTTTTGAAGCAAGGTTTGTACTCTGCAAAAGTCATCAGCTGTTTAGACTCGACAATATCTGAGGTCTTGTAGTTCTGTTTATAGATCACGCGTTTGTCAGTTTCGACAGGAGGAGTGGCGGATGAAGAAGAGACCCGTTTATTGAACTCGGCCTCCCACGCACTGTCATCAGTCTCAGAGGTAGAGATAATGACGCGATTAAACTGCGCGAGATCTGGCGTCTTCTTCTTACGCCGCTTTAAAGAAGGGTTGGGTCGTCCGATATTCGCTGGCGCGCTGTCCTCCCGTGCGTAATTAGGCGTGGTCGAGCCCGATCTGGAGACAGATGGCGTTGTAGATTTAGAAACGACCTTGACCTTCCGAATGCGGATTTGCGGGCCTGTCGCTGGTATCGAAGACCCCGCAGAAGGCTTTTTGGTTTTGTCATTTTTCCCCTGGCCAAGCTTGGAGAAGAACATAGCGTCGGAGTGTAATGGTAAAAAAGTTTCAAGTGAGATGGAAGGAGGAAACGAGAAACTGCGAGACATTTCAAGACAAAGGCTGAGGAAAGTCGCTGATGACGTAAAATAAAAGTGTAGTCCCAAACCAGTGAACTTTCTATTTGCAACTCTTCAAAGAGTTCGCGACTCAACGATCAACGAACCCCTTTTCCTTTGATGTCTTCCAGCGTCCCCTTCACAAACACAGTCTCGCCGGCGCTGTTTTTGGGCTTAGTTGCGTTTCGACTTTGCAATACTTTTTTTTCTCGCACTTTTTTCCAACCCGATGAGTACTGGCAGTCGCTTGAGCCCGCCCACAACCTCGTTTACGGCTATGGCTACCTTACTTGGGAGTGGCGGGAAGGCCTGCGTAGCGCAGCACACCCCCTGATATTTGCAGCCTTTTACTGGCTTGCCTCAAATATTTTTGGCGTGTCCTCACCGGATGCCATTGTGTGGGTTCCTAAGGTTGTTCAAGCTTTCATCGCCGCCATTGGCGATTTCTACTTTTGCGTGCTCGCAACGCGCTTATACGGCAAAGATCGCACTAAGGATGTGCTCTGGTGGGCCGGTTTAATTACCGTGGGGTCTGGGTTCAATTTTTACGTCTCAGTGCGAGCATTTTCTAACTCGCTCGAAATGGTTCTCACGACCGTGGGCCTGGCTTATTGGCCTTGGAACCCTAAGCTCATCAACTGGAAACAGTACACGCTCGCGCTACTGATAGCTAGCACCTCATGCGTGTTCAGACCGACCAACGGTTTGATTTGGCTTTTCTTAGGAATGATACTACTAGTTAAATCACCAAATAGGATCAAGGCCGCTTTTTTTGCTTTGACAGTTGTTAGTGCTGTTTTCGGTATAAATTTTGGTATTGACTACCTTTACTATGGTCGGCCTGTCATCCCCATCATCAAGTTCTTGGAGTTCAATTTGCTGCAGTCTCTCTCTCATTTTTACGGAACTTCCCCATGGCACTACTATTTGTTCCAGGGTATTCCTTTGCTTCTTCTCGGTTACCTTCCGTTCACAAGTATCGAACTTTTCAGATCTGGCTTTAGATCACAGATTACAAACCTGATTTTGTTTATCGTCGTTATTTATTCATTGCTTAGGCACAAGGAGTTTCGCTTTTTGTACCCCATTCTTCCGCTTCTCCACTTGAAGACACTAAGCGCGTTTTTATACCCTCTTCCCCGGTTGGCCAAATACGCAACCAAGTCGGTGTTCTGCGGCTTGTACATGTTGAACATCATCGTCGCTGTTTATTTTAATACTTGTCATCAACGAGGTGTCATTGATGTAATGGAGTACCTTCGCAATGATAATACCGTCAAGAGCGTGGGCTTTCTTATGCCGTGCCACTCGACGCCCTGGCAGAGTCACCTGCATCGACCTGATCTGGAACAGGCCAACGCATTGTGGTTTCTGACCTGTGAACCTCCTATCAACAAGTCGAAGGAAGAACGTGACGCCTACCTAGACGTGTCTGACCAGTTCTATGAAAACCCTATGGAGTTCATGTCGTTGCATTTTCCACCGCTTCACTCAATCGATAACGCCCAATCTGAGAAGGCTTATACGTACACTTGGCCTTCACATCTGGTATTTTTTGAAGCATTGGAGCCTACAGTTAAGACATACTTGGAATCTACCAAGTACCACGAGGTAAGTAATGGTCAATTTTTGTTTTCAAATAGTTTACTAACTTCACCTTTTACCAGTGTTCCCGGTTTTTTAACTCTTACTTCCACGAAGACTCACGTAGAGTGGGAGATGTTATTGTGTATTGTAAATAATTCGATTTTTAATATAACTGGTTTTATCGGCCATTCCCCTACATCTATTCTTTTTTTTCCTCCTCATTAGCAGGGTTCAGGTTCTCCTTCTCAGTTTTGCCAGTTCCCTTCAGCTTTGCAATCCCCGCAATCACATTATTCTTTTGAATAGCCCAATCGATTACTCCTTCAGGGCCGTAGTTCTCGTACAACCACTCGTTAGACTTTTTGAAATGTTGGCACTCAAAAAATCCACGCGATGCACTCAGCGGGCTGGGATGAACTGACTTCAAAATATGGTGCACCTTAGGGTCGGGCTTGATCTTCTCAATGCGCTTGAACGCGGGTGTGCCCCATGCAAGGAAGCATACGCCTGACGGCCTAGCCATAAGAATCGCTGCAAGCGCCTTCTCAGTGAACTCTTCCCATCCCTTTTTTGCGTGTGAATTAGCGTTGTGCGCGCGCACTGTGAGCACTGTATTGAGCATGAGAACTCCTTGCTCAGCCCAAGGTGTCAGCAAGCCGGTCTTTGGAATTTCAAAATCCGGGTAATCAATTGCCAGCGTCTTATACATATTCTTCAGTGAAGGTGGGGGAGGTGTTGGCGGGTTGACACTGAATGCGAGACCATGAGCTTGGTTAAAATTGTGGTAAGGATCCTGGCCCAGAATAACAACTTTGACATTATTCAACGGAGTCAAGCGCGACCAAGAGTAGACATCCTTTTCGGGTGGGAAAATTGTCTGTTTATTCTTCTTTTCCTGTTCAAGGAAACGCTTTAGGTTGAGAAAATACGGCTTGGTGAGTTCCTGGTACAGCACTGCCAGCCACGAGTCGTGCAGCGTGGTGATTTCCAGGTCGAGCAATTGACGCTGTTCAGGTGTGAGGCCCTCAATCCATTTGGTCTTGTCAAATTTAGGAATAACGGCTTTACTAGCAGATCCGATCGAGACAGCGCGCTTTTTTGGCGTGGGCCCTTCGGCTGGTTTAAAAAAAGACGTGATTGACTTGGATTTGACGGCAGTATCAAGCTTTCTTTTAGAGGACATCACAACTATCACGAAACTATTAATTAAAATGGGAAAGGGTTGTATTTAATCGACAAAACCGATCTTTTTATCAAAAAACAGAAAGAAGAGAGTTGAGTAGCTTAATTAAATGAAATGTCGGAAGAAAATTCATGCATTTCCTTTTTTCTACGTTATTTTTTTTTTTTTTTCAAATTGACCATAAATGTCCCGAAGGACTTTCAACGTTTAACGCGTTTTTCAATTTACCCGTTTTAGACAATGTGTATTAAATCACATGACAACCTTTTGTCAAGTCAGATCAACTGTTTTTCCTTCTTTCTCTACCACTTCTCAGGTCTAAGCAAAATTTCGTCATCAAAATGTACAGATCATTAAGGAAGAATTTAGGTAGAAATCAGTTAGCTTTGAGACAGAGTTTTGTTAGATATTCTAGTCAGTTTACGGGAGTGTAGGTTTGAAAATCCTGGGAAGATTTCTTTTGTCTAGTTGAGCTAACAAATCAACAGTTCAGTCCATGAAGTCCTCCCGAAGAAAAAGGTCATTAGGCAGTACTTATACGAAAAGAAAATCAACTTGTCTTACAAGAAAGTAATTCAGACATACGAAGCATGTTGGAGCGACGAAGAAACCCCGATTCCAGCAGATGTTAAAGCACATGATGTGTACCAATTAAAGGCAATTCTTGAAGCGAACAGAAAAAAGACTGGTGCGTTGAGTAAAACGGCGTTGTTACTGGAGTCAAATTTAATTGAAAGAGCAGCAGAAATGGGTGACAATATGGCTATTACATTGCTGTGTGGGCGAACGCTGAACGATGAAAAGGCGCTAGAGGAAGATAAAACGCATGCGGTCAAACTACTAGACGATCTGTGTGAGATTCAGTTTGGTCCCGCGTTTAAGATAAAGGGAGATATCGCATACAAGCATGGACACATTAGCAAAGCCGAAGGGTTTTATCAAAACTGTCTGGATTCCAATCTTTCACAAGAGCTCAACAGCGTCAAGATCGAATGTTTAAGAAGTATAGGTGTGATCCGGTTCAACAATTATGATTTAGAACAAGCAAAGCTCTATTTTCAGCTTTCTATTGCTGAAGCTGAACAGCCCAATCAGGTCATGGATTGTCATTTTTATCTTTCCCAGATTCTGGAGGAAGACAAGGACCGAGCGCGGTACCACCTGGAACAAGCAGCTCGGTTTGGTCTCAAACAGTCGTTTGCACCGCTGGGTTTTCTCCTAATGAACTATTTCAACCGCCCAGATTTGGCTGTAGAGTGGTTTGATCTGGGCAACAGCATTGGTGACTTTAATAGCATTGTCGGTCTTTTCGATGTTTCAATAAAGCAGAAGAAGTACGGCGCTGCACTGAAAGCGTTTGAAAGCATTAAAAAGCTTACCCCCGATGAGAACACGCTTGTGCATTTCAAGAACAGCCGACGACAGGGTTTGGAAGTTTTACAGTTGCAGGAATCTGATCTAACGGGCACTGAGACGACGTCAGAGGAAACCCCGAAAGGCCGGTGGGATTTTTAATTTTTTTTTCTCACTTGCGATCTGGCCGCCAGTTGTCGGGATTTCGGAAGCGGTCATCCACTAGATTTTGTTCAAGTTTAGTCCGCAGAGGGTTTTATCAGCCTTAGACATCAAATGAAATTTAGCCATCGGCTTCGGTTCATGGCTCATTCTTACGGGTTTCAGGCACAGGCCATGCACAAATATTGTGGCTTATAGTTGCAGGAGCTTTTCCAATTGAGATTTTTGCTTCAGTTTTATCAGTAAAAATCCGACTTTTCATTAGAATTTAATCATGAGTTTTTTTTTTTTGTTTTTTGTTTTTTCCGATAGTTATTTTTTCTTCTCTTTTTTTTTTCTTTTTCAAAAGTGAACGTTATCAAATTTGCGAAAACGAAGAGGCCAGTGAGCGTGGACATGCTAAGACCAATTGTAAAACGGACTTTTAAGCCATTTTCAGGCTTTGCCAAGTGCTTTTCGACAAGCCCGGCCGCTCAGATCGACTATTCGCACGTCGTTATCGGAGGTGGTGTCGTTGGTACTGCAATTGCGGCGAGACTCGCGGCCGACGCTAACAAAAACAATGTTGCCAGCTCTGTACTCTTGCTAGAGCGCAACGATCTTCTCGGAAGCGAAACCAGTGCAAGAAACTCGGGTGTCATTCACGCAGGTCTATATTATGCACAGGACTCTCTAAGAGAAGGTTTGTGTATCAAGGGAAAAAATATGCTCTACGAGTTGGCCAAGACCAACCCAATTGATCTCCAAAATTGCGGCAAATGGGTGGTTGCTCAAGATGCTAAACAGGAAGAGTATCTTGCTGGTATTCTTGCCAAGGGAAAAAGACTTGATATTCCGCTCGAGTTTGTACCGCTCGACAAGGCAAGAGAGCTGGAGCCCGCTGTGAGAGCTAATGCTGCTATTCTCAACTCACCCTCTACCGGTATCGTGGACCCCCACTCTGTAGTCAGTTACTCTGAATCACAGATTCAGAAATATGGTGGTGATATAGCCCTGAATTCTGCTGTAGTTGATCTTGAGTACAATAAGGAATTCAAAGCATACACTATTCATGTCAAGCCTGCAGACGGTGAGGTCTTCACGATCGAGGCTGAAAACGTCATCAATTCTGCTGGTCATTTTAGCACCAATATTTCTAACATGCTCCTGCCTAAGGAGAGGCACCTGAAGGCATATTTTGCTAAGGGAAACTACTTTGCATACCAGTCGTCCACGCCTAAGGTTGGCCGTCTAATTTATCCATGCCCCTCGGACTACGCTTCTCTCGGCACACACTTGACTATCGATCTTGGCGGCCAGATCAAGTTCGGCCCCGATATCGAGTGGGTCAATAGCGCAGATGACCTCGAGGTGAACTCCAAGAATCTCCAGAAGGCAATTGAGACTGTCGACCAGTACATGATTGGTCTTGATCATTCTGCGTTTGTGCCCGATTTTGCTGGGATTAGACCCAAAATTGTGTCTGACGGATCCAAGTTCCAGGACTTTGTTATACGAGAAGAGGAGGGTTTCCCTGGTTTTGTCAACCTACTCAACATTGAGAGTCCCGGTCTGACCTCTTCGCTGGCTATTGGTGAGTATGTGAGCAACATTTACAACGGCAAATCCAATTAGTAGACAAACAATCAAATAATAGTACATGTAATGAATAAATTAATAGAAATGTTTATAAATATAATTCTTAAGCGTTCAGTCGGGCCTTACGAGTGGCTTGGATCATACTGTCTCGAATCTCGGCTTTGTATTTTTCTTCAACCGCGTTTGGGTCTTCCTCCTTCTTCTTTGGCAGCATTTCAGGTTTTGTCGGTCTTGGCGCCTCCTGGAAATAGTTCGACAAAAGCGCATTTGTAGTGTCTATACGCTGGGCCGGATTCAACACGGTAAGCTCTTCCATCAGTTCCAGCGCATCCTCCGTGGCGGCAATGAATCTATTGCGCAGCTCCTGGCGCGACGGCTGCGGGTAGATCTTAGTGCTAACGTAGCCTGGCAGTGACGTGACACCAGGCCAAATTTTTTCGTTAGGCGTGCCCAGTGCGCGAAATGTGATATCAAGCTGGTCTGGGTCACTTTTTCCAGGAAGGTAAGGGGTACGCAGCATGAGCTCTGCAAAGATGATTCCGACCGACCACACGTCGACCGCGGCCGTGTAATGTCGTGCTCCGTACAGCAGCTCGGGCGCGCGGTACCACCGCGTAACCACGTTAGATGTCATGCTCTCACGAATATCTGCCATACTCCGCGCAAGACCGAAATCGGCCAGTTTCAAATGTCCCGATGGAGACAATAGTAGGTTATTGGGTTTCAAATCCTGTGAACCGCTGGGTTAGTCGTGTTCTACCACTCTGAATCAAAAAAAAAATTTTAAAACTCACGCGATGCAAAACAAAATTTCTGTGGCAATGGTGCAAACCTCTGAGAGCCATCAACATCCATGACTTGATATCTGCTGGCGTAAAGATAACGCTTCTGTCTTTGATGATCATTTCTAGGTCTGCTGGCAAGAACTCAAGAACAATGTTGAGATTTGTCTGCGTCGAAAACACGTCAACCAGCTCAATAACATTCTGATGCCGAAGCTCTTGCAAAAATTTTATTTCGCGAATAGCCGACATGTCAAGGCCATCTTTAAATTCGCCGACCTTGATCATCTTGATCGCAATGGCCTGTTGGGTGTCGAGCTGCTTGCCTAGATCACAGATCATATTAACCCTCTTGTTCAGAATTATAATTATTTCTAAAGTAACACTTACCAACATAAACAACAGCATATGTACCCTCACCGACCTTGCGCTCTTTAGAATATCGGTTCTGTCGCTCCTCGTTGGTAGTGTTCATATCTGAAGGTCGCTAATGCTGTAGTTGAAAACCGGGAAGGCAAGAAATCAAACATGAATTCAAGACATACAAAAGTAATGGCTATTGGGAGATTCGTGATTGTGAAAGAAAAACCCCAACCACATACAACAAACAATGAAAATAGCAAGTTTCTATAATTTTTTTTTTGATCAGATACCTTGAAATTCCAGGGGGCACTCTTTTTAAATGCCAACTGTCTCCAGCTGATCAAAAATGCAACAATGAAATTACTGAGTATTAATCTCAAATGAAAAATAAATTTTAAACGCATCATGACCTATTTGCACTCTAAATGGTTTTCCTAAGGCATAACAAGGCACGGTTTTCGGAAAGGTTTTTAGTAGAAACAGTTCAAACTGACGTAAAACTCAAAAATAAACATACGAATGAATATTTTAAATCATAAGAAAGTTTTTTTTGGAATTTTAATAAGGTTTTTTTAAATTTTTGCCAAATATCAAATTTTTTTCTTTTTCATCTACTTGTATTTTATTAATATTCACAAATTATAAAACATGAAAGTTCCTTGTGGCCCAATGGCAAGGCGTTCGCCTACGACTTCATTTGGTTACACAGCGAAAGATTCCAGGTTCGACCCCTGGCAAGGAAGATTTCTATTTTTTGTCGAGCAAAAATTTTTTTCTTTTCAAAATTCAACAATCACACACCATTATCAAATATGCTTGATCTCCAAAAGACTCTCAGAAACAAAAAAAAAAAATATGTCAAACATTAATGAAATCTAAACAAACAAAAAATAAATATGTGTAAACGCGAGGATTAAGTTACTTTGTAATAATTGAATACCAATTATCCTTAGAGTATCCCGATTCAACTACCTTGCCGCCCGCAATCTCAACGTCAGCTTCAAGCTCGCCCTTCTTATATAAATGATAATACCGCTGCTTGACAACTTCTTTTTCCTTTTTCTCCTCCTCCTCCTCTGCCTCCTCCTTCTCTTCAGGCTTCTGCTCGGGCTCAGAGGCAGCCTGCTGCTCACTCACAAAGTTACCTCCTTTCCGGCTAACGGGCTGTTTCTTAGCCTTTTTCTTCTTCTTCTGCTTGTTTTGAAGCACCCAGGGGACCAGCACGTCCTGGTCCATGCCTTCGTGGTAGCCACGACGCGAATTCTCCTGCTCTAGGGCCCAGACGTAGATAAGAGCGCGGCCGCCGGGTCGGATCGTATTCAGAATGTGGCGTACGGACTCAATGCGGCGCTCGGGTGTGGAGAAGTGATGGATGACAGCGATGGAAATGGCAAAGTCAAAGTAGTTGGGCAGAAAGGGCAAGCTGAGTCCGTCTGCAACCATGGCGTCTGCGTGCTTGTTGTTGGCGTGAGTCTCGGGGTCCTGCGCGTGGTTGTTGAACGCGATCTGCGTCAGTTGTGAGGAGTGATCAGACCCCATGATATAGACGTTTTTGTTGACCGACATGTATTTGCCGTTGCCACAACCAATGTCAAGGCCAATACTGCCGGGTGTCTGCTCGAGCAAAAACTTTTCCACGACGGGCCAGGGCTGGTGGATTCAACTAGTTAGTACTCGGGAGGATAACTTTGATCTGGCAGTTTTGGGTTTCTTTACCTTGTAGCGGGTGAGAGAGAAGTGTGATGCAATTTCTTCATAAACCTGATGAACATATTCCTCTTCCTTTTGTTTGGCTAATGTTGGGTTCGTGAGAACCTCATTCTGATCAGATGCGCTCATGGTTGGTGTGCGTGTGCTCTGAGTAGTCCTAAGGGAAGGGATTGCTGGTTCGGGTTCGACAGGCCGCCTGGAAGAAAAAAAAATTGAAAAATAAAATTTGAGCAGCACAAAAAAATGGCTTAGTCATCTAAAACTTGAAAAAGTACCGTTGTTTTACAGTTGCTGCTGTTGCTGTTTATGCGCATCAAATTTCAATTTTTTTAAAAAAAACGCAGGTTCTGTGACCAACTGGCCGTTCTATACTGAAATTATTTTTTTTTGGTTATTTTTCCTTTTTTTTTTTTTTCTCTTCAGGGGCAGTTCTGTTTTATCGGTTAAAACTTACTCCAGGGCGCACACGACAAGACGATCTATTAGAGAAACGGCACAATGTCTTACAACCGGTCACGACAGACCATGAGCGTTGGCACGGGTGGTCGCAACCGTAACAATTCTGTGTTTGAAAAGAACCAGCAGTTGCTCAAGGCCCTGGTCAAGGAGCCCGGCAACAAGTTTTGTGCGGACTGCAAGACGTCTGGGCACCCGCGCTGGACTAGCTGGAGTCTGGGAGTTTTTCTTTGCATCAGGTAAGTGGGCTGAACGGTGCACCATTTGGGATTAAGGCTAATTCATTGATTGCAGGTGTTCGGGTATTCATAGAAGTATGGGTGTCCATATTAGTAAAGGTGAGTTGGTGATGCTTTTTTTTTTTTTCCTACTCCAAGAAACAGTTTTCTAACCGTGCTGAAAAATCTATTTTAGTGAGGTCTATTGATCTTGATACTTGGTCCGATGAGCAGATCAAAATGCTCGTCAAATGGGGCAACAAACGAGCTAACCTGTAAGTACAGAGTGTTAAATGTATTTGTGTGGATGGGTGAACCAAAAGTCCTGATCAAGAGTTTACTAACACAGGTTTTTTTTGTTTTTTTTATCAGGTACTGGGAAGCCAAGCTACCGTCCAACTATGCGCCTGATGACAGTAAGATTGACAATTTTATCCGCACAAAGTATGAGATGAGACGATGGGTGCGATCTGATCGATTGCCGGAAGATCCCAGTGTTCTCGATAACTTGGCAAACAAGCCGGCGGGGTCAGAGGATGAGACGGTTCCGTTGTCGGAGGTGCAGCGCCGGTTGGTAACAGAGCCCAAAAAGCGCGGGTCTGTGTCATCATCTACTTACACAGGAAACACCATCAAAAGTAGCAGCAGGAGCAAGCCAGTACGACCTGTTGTAGACCTGCTAGGCGGCGCCGACCTGTCCGCGGCTCCCACCACGTCTACACAGCACCGAAACGTAATCAGCAGTCCAGGTGGCCGCGTAAGCGTCGAGAAATCGCGCTCAACTCTGGTGGCCAGGTCTGCAGCTCCAAAGCCGCCGACGACCGACTTGCTTGGTCTTGACTTTGGCCCGCCCGCTGCTGCGCCTTCTCACACGCACAACTCGTCAATCTCATCGTCTGCCTCTTCCGCGCCATCATCAGCGCCACGGCCGGCTGCATCTCCTGCTCCCGCAACCCCCACAAATAGTAGACCCGACCTTGCCAAGTCTATTCTCTCATTGTACTCTTCCACTCCTATGCAGCCGCAACAGGTCAACGCTGCGCCGGCTCAAACTAATTCCGCTAACGCTTTTGCCTCGTTTCAATCCAACGGTTTTGACGGGTTTGTGAGTGCTTCTCCGGCGGTTAGCACCGTCAACAAACCCTCTGTTGACTTATTTTCTAATCTCCAGTCGCCGACCCAGAGTACCGCCGCAACCCCGGCGCAGAAGAGCAACGGACTGGACTCGCTATCGTTCCTGACAGGCAACCTGAATCTTGGTGCGGCGCCTGCCACCACTGCTACAAATCTTTCTGCGACTAGTAACACGAGTAATGCTTTAAACGGACTTTTCAGCACAGCGTCTAATGCCAGCACTGGCTGGTCGTCGCCGTCTCCAACCACTACTACTAACAGCATCCCATCTGTCACACACGATCCTTGGACCACAAGTGGAAGTACCGCCGCCGCTGCTACCATTACTTCTACATCAACAATAACCAGCAATACTGTTAACAGCAACGGTAATTCATCTGCATCCTGGAATATTTCAGCTTGGGACACCAAACCGGCCACCAACACCGGACCTTCTTGGGCCACCAGCAACCAAGGATGGGGCAACGCGTCGTCGGGTAATTTTCAGCCCTTACATGTCACCACCACGACTACCTCTACTGCTACGGCATTTGCTGCTGCTGATGACGATGACGAATGGGACGACTTCAAGTCGACGGGCCCTGCTGTACCTGCGGGCGGAGCTATTAATGATGATCTTTTTGGCAACGTGTGGAAATAGTCTAGTTCATACCGTGAAAATCTAGCGATTTGGAAAAGAAAAAAAAAAAAAAAACTTGTTAAGTCAAGTGAAGAGAGAAGGGTGTATGGACATTTGGAAGTGATATTTGTGTGTGTAATTAGCTAGAGAGAATTACAAGTGTGTAGTAGGAAATGTTACAGGGGGAAATCCCCCCTTTGCTAATTTCTATTTTTTTAATTTTTTTTGTTTTGTTTTGAGTGAGACGTGACAAAAGGCGTTGGCACAAGTCCTTGAGCCCAAAAAAACACAACCAGTTGAATGATCGATAAGATGTAGGGCTCAATTTTTTTCTTCTTGTATAATAATACCATGAATAAAGCTTGTAAATTTTTTTATTGTTTAAAACAACTAAATTATATTGAATAAATAATAGTATTTTTATTATCGTGACTTGACTGTATGTGTAATACTTCAACGGAGAAAAAAAAAATAAGTTGGGTTCAATCACACACACACATTCTCTCTGTCTTAGTACTCCCCTCCTCATCCTTTTTTACTAAAGCTTAGCTTTGGACTCAACAGACTCAGTCTTGTCGGCAGAAATAAGGTCAAGCAGCTCACCCTTTTGGTGCAACTCCTGCAGGTCTGAGTTACCTCCAATATGGCGGCCGTTTATAAAAATGTTGGGCACTGTCGATTGCTTGGTCAACCGAAACAACTCCTTTTGAATAGCGGAATCATTTTCTGTTTAAAAAAAATTTTGATGAGAAATAGTGGTTAGTAGTTGTAATATATACCAACACACACAGACACCCATACACACACGCGAAGTAGAGTCTGAATGGGCGTAAATTTGATGATAACTTTAGGAAAAGAGAAAAAAAAAAAAAAAAAGGGGATACACACTTTCTCCGTCAATCTCAATCTTTGAGTAAGGAACATTAAGCGAGTCGAGAAGGCTCTTCGTGCGGCCACAGAAACTGTCAAGATTTCAATTGTTAGTTTCATAATTTTTTTTTTGGGTATCAATGCCAGATTCTCTCTATCTTCTTTAAAAAAAATATCCGGCCATGCACGATCTTGTGTCCTCACGACCTATTAGATAGTGGTGGCTTGTTGTTTGTTGATAAAAACCTACCTGCAGTAACTACAAATCAGTTAGTTTAATATGCCTTGATTGATGTTTTTTGTTTTTGTTTTTCTCTTATTACACCATGTTCTCAGGATTCAGTGTGGCCCAGATCAAGACCCCGGGAAGAGTATCTAAAAAAAACCCCTCTTCAAACCACAAATAATCTCCATAATGTTGTAATAAAAAAAAAAAAAAACATTTCTTCGTGAGGGGGGAAAGAAAGACCAAATAACACTTACCTCTTGCTAAACACAAACACCTTATCCGACGCAATCAACTCTTCCACCTGCTGCTCTACCGGCGGTTGGGCCGCAGTACTATTGAGTCGAAGACCGAATCCAAACCAGCCAAGCGATGCGGTCGTCGTCGTTGTCGCTGCTGCTACTGCTGCTGCTCTAGCAGATATCATTGAAGAATTCTGCTTGAGAAAAAATGCCAATGGACGTCTTGTTGTGCTGCCAATCATTGTAGAATAGACCAAATGTTGAAAAATACTAGAAATAAAAAGTAATAAAAAAAAATTAAGAAAAAAAAAGGGTGGTGATAAGATTGATGATATGAGAATGTTGAAACAAAAAAAAAAAAAAAAAAAGATTTTTATTATGTTCTGTTTGTTTTTTGTTTGTTTGTTCTAAATATCTTCTATTTGGGGTAGTGTTGTGGCTCGAAGAACTAGGATCCAGATCGTATAGATTTTCAAGAAAGAAAATTGACATTGAGGAATTTTTACAGTTGCTTTAGTAATTACATTTCCTTAGAGATTGAAAAAATCTTTTATCTTTTCTCTTAAGTCGTTTGTTCTAACATTTTAAAAAAAACCTTCTTTTTTTTCTTTCCCTTTTCCGGGTTGGTGGTTGGTCAAGACGGTTTTTATTTTATTTTTTAATTTTTTTTTTTTTTTTTTTTTTTTTTTTTAAAAAACATCTCGTTGTGTTCATGTTTGCCTTTTTTTTTTTTTTGGGTAATCTGTACACACACACACATTTATTGGGCTGTTATCAGTGAAGAAAAAAAATTATTTTTTCCTCACATTTCACCTAAACTATTCTAAAACCGCTCAATCGCTAATATTGCCCAGTAATTGGTCTTTTTTTAAATCTAATGTTAATTCATTCTTTAGTGCGCAATGGCATCTACGGTTATTGTTTTTTTTTTTTTTTTTTTTTTTGATTAAATAACTCAAATTCAGATTTTTTATGTAGACTTCTAACAAGACGTTTATTTCTTGGAACCAGTGGTGGGGAGACCAACGTAGGCCTTGAAAGAGTCGTAAAGGAGCCACTGGAGACCAGTGAGGGTACCGATCATGACAATACGGACGGGGAGACCGTTCCAGAGACCACCGAAACCAATCTTAGAGTAGATACGGCTGACGGCCTGGCCAGTAGACTCACCGGGCTGCTTCTCAGCGTTAATCTTGGAGACCATGACATCAGCAGGGTGAGAGACAACGGCACAGAAGATACCAGCAATGTAACCACCGAGGAAAGAGACACCGGTCTGGGCAAGCAGAGAGTACTCCTCCTTCTTCTTGGGGAGCTGAGCGTAGATAAGCTCGACAGTCTTCTCGAAAGAGGCAAACTTAACCATGGTGTAAGGAATCTGACGGGCCCAGAGGGGAGTAAGACCCTTGTAGAGAGCACCGAAACCCTCAGTGGCAGTGATCTTCTTGTAACCATCAAAAACAGAGGAAGCGAAGGGGGGGATAGAAGTCTGGGTCTTGACCTTAATGGCCTCCCAAGGACAAAGAAGAACATCGGCAATCAACTCAGCGGAAGCAGAACCGGCAAGGTAGATGAGAGTTCTGTACTTGTGGGCAGTCTCCTCACCAACAATGTCGGCGTACTTCTTCTTGAAGAGCTCGTAGAAACCGTACTTACCGGCACCCTGGAAAGAGTAACCAATGACGGTAGCACCAAAACCGGTGAAGATACCACCGAAGCCCTCGGTAGCAATGATAGACTTCCAGGCCTGGAAGTTACCAGTGTAAAGACCAGGGTTAACCTGTCTGCGGCACTTGACAAGATCAAGGGGAGTAACAGCGGCGTGGGTAGGACCGCAAGCTGGATTAAAAAAAAAAAAAAAAAAAAATCAAGTTAGCATGGTGAAACATGATTGGCTGGAGCGGTTTTTCCAAGTTCAAAAAAAAAAAACCCATAAAAAAAAACCCAAAACACAAAATAGGAGAGCAATTGATGCGATAGAAACATACCAAGAATACCACCAAGAGTACAGGCGGCGTAGAACTCAGGAGAGTAGAGCTCAATGCCCTTGGTCTCAGCCTTGATAGCCTGGCCGACCTTCTTAAGCTCAGCCTCAGCCTCGTGGGTAAGCTTGACAGCCTTGTCCTTGGCGTCGTCAAGAGTGGAGTTGATCCAGTAAGAAGAAGAGCGGGATCCGTTAGGGTCGAAAGACGCCTTGATAGAAGAAGCAGCAGGGAAAAGAGCCATTTTTAAAATCTGAATAGTAAGTGATAATTCCAGAATATGGATAGGGAAAGAAGAAGAAGGAAAAAAAAAAAGGAAAAAAGAAGAAGAAGGAAGGAAGAGAAAACAAAAAAGTTTTTAAAGCAACGAGGTTGGAAATTCTCGCGTAGTAAAAACTTGGTAAACGAGGTTGCCATTTGTTTTTTCTTCTTTTCAGTGTTATTCCATCTCACTACATTATTTGCGTAATAATATTAATATCTTTGATTCATTGATTTTTATTTACTCAATTTATCATTATTTACCATATTTTCACTACAATTTACCAATTTCAACAATGTATTTATCAAATATCAACTTTCTTTATTATGACTTTTTTTTTTAGATTTCACTACCTTTAATTAACGCTCTTTTTACTATAATTTACCGTAAATTGAATCTATTTATTGTACTTGTTAACATGGTTTTTTTTTTTGTTATTGACTTTTCAACAACATGTTTTATGCTATGTATATTATTATAATTTCTCTTTTTATTATAAAGATTACATAGTTTTTCTTCCTTTTTACCATAGTTGAACCTATTTAATTTTTTTGGTGGTCAACCATGGGTGTGTTTGTGTGTGTGTGTGTATTGACTTGAAATTTTTTTTAACTTTTTTTTCCTTGTCGTCGAGTTATAACCCTAGCCCTCTATTAGAAGATAGCGCTGGGGGAGGGCGATTTTAAAAAAGATGATTGGCTGCTTTTTTCTCGAGTACTCTCAGTCGTTGATTGGCTGAATTGACACAGGACACACACACTATGAAACCACAAGAGAAAACTAAAAAAATAAAAAAAAAAAACGTGACTACCTCAAGTCACATATTAAATAAATAAAATTATTCAGAAAACCACACACACGAATTAATTAACACGCAAGGCATAAGTTTCAGGGTCTTCCGAGATTTTCCTAGCAAATAGAATCATTGCGAATATTCAGTGCTTTTATTTTATTTTTTTTCAAAAAAAAATAATTCATGTGATAATGTTAACGAGTTTCTTAGGTTTTAGTTACATTTAATTAACAGCCATGCTAACTCAGTTCTCGTTGTGATTATAACTACTATTGTTTGATGACTTTTTAATTTTTTGAAAACTTTTTCATTTCTTGGTTCCCTCATGGTGACTCGCCGCCCGACTCGCCCTCGTTAGTATTGTTGGCCATCTCAAGCACTTTCTGCACCAGCTTCTTGGTACCATACACTGGAAGTCCCATTACATTGAAGTAATCGCCCTTGATCGACTTGATGAACGCAGCACCGCGGCCTTGAATTTTATATCCACCCGCAGCATCCGCCGCCTCGCCAGACTCGACGTAGCTTATTAGCTCCTGGTCTGTAATATCGCTGTCAAAGTACACTTCGGTCTCCTCAATGTGCGATTCCAGCGCGTAACCCGGGTGGAGGGGCAGCTCAAATGGCACAATGCACACGACGGCCGTGAATACCTTGTGCGGGTTATTGGCATTACGCAGACTCTTGAGCATCTCATAGTGGTGACCCTTGCTGCGCGGCTTTTCCAAGATCTGGTCGGTGCTGGAAAGGATGATGGTATCGGCACCAATGACAAGGCTAGGCTCCTTGTCGGCATCAATCTCGGAGCGGTAGATGTCGAGAGCCTTGTGCGTGGCAGTGTCGAGAACGTACTGAAAGGGGGTCAGCCTAGACTTGTCCAAGTCCTCCTTGAACAGCGAGGGGATCACAGAGATATTGGTGAACCCAAGCTGCTCTTGCAGAATCTGTTTTCTGCGTGGCGACTTGGAAGCGAGGATGATCCTACCGGAGGATAGCTGATTGATGATTGAATCCATGGCGAAGAAATTGACAGACACAAAAAAAAAAAAGAGAAGCGGGTTCAATGAAACAGTAGATGCACAGGAGTATTAATAGAGTGTTTGCGTCAGAAGAAGGAGATCGGTAGAGGACGGGTTTTTTTTATTTTTTTTATTTCATTAAAGGCAACAGTATGTCTTGCGGGAAGCAGGAAAAAGGGGTATCATGTAAGGCATGGCACTAGTATTATGTCATCAATATCGTCCAAAAAAAATAAAAATTAAACAGAAAAAGACCAAAAAAGAATTGAAGTTGTGCATTTATATATTTATATTAAATTTATATGTCTCTGTTACTATTCACAGGTCTGTGTCATACAAAGCTGCTGCAAGTGTATGTTACAGAATTTTTTTTTTTAAAAAAAAACGCGCAGCAGCAGGAGAGATTCTAATTGTTGCAGTTTTTTTCCAAGTGTTAAATTGAAGCCAACGGAGTTAGGCTATTTAGTTTTATGGTGAAATCTGGGCGCATGTACAGCCCAAACAGTTCCATTCATGGAAGAAGAAGAAGAAGACAAAAAGACTTTATCGAATAAAGCACAGACCGCAGTTAGATCTTAAAAACCAGTTGTACGTAGTTTTTTAAGTAAAAATTTCTACTTTAATTTTCATATTGTTTAAAATAAAAAGTATTAGTACTGCGTCAAAAGTAACAAAAATAATAAAAACCATAACCGTTTGTTTGTACTGACAAGTGAACAAAGCAAAAATAAAAAAAAAACTAATGGTGATTAATTTTATTTCTTTGACATGGCTTTAAGTTGAATGTTGGATTCTTGCTATAGCAAACCAAACTGCTTCTATTTTTGAGTACGGCTGCCGGAAAAAAAAAAAAACAAATGGCTGGCGACGATCAGGAGAAGAAACATCGCGATACAAAAATATAAATAAATTGTGTATAACTGGATTTTAAAAGAAGTTTTTTTTTTTTCTGATTGACAAAGCAGTATACACTGTGATCACACACGTAGGATCTCTTCGTTTTTTTTTTTTTTTTTAAAGCCCGTTCATGTTTCTTTTTTAATAAATTTTTTAATCCATTTTTATTTTTATGGACTGCGTTGTCGATGTTGGTTCTGATGAGTTAGCTGGTTTAAGACTAATAGTTTATTGTTAATTGGAATACGATAGTACATTGTCCAAATTCTTATTTGGTTTTAACACAATCATTTAAAGCAACTATAACTTATTTTTTAAACGTTTAATTATTAAATTTATTGTAATTAATTTACTATTGTTAGCAAACGTGTGACAATGTTTTTTTTATCAATTAGTGCTAAATTATGCTAAATATCACTAACATACATTAAACTAATCTTAACTTTTGCTAACTTTTGGAGTTTGTGCTAAAAAAACAAAAACACTTTTTTTTTTTTTTAATTTTCGTGGTGGTGATTCTCCTTTTTCCTTTTTTTTTTTTTTTATTTTTTTTAAATTTTTTTTTTAATTTTTTTTTTAATTTTTTTTTTTAATTTTTTTTTTTTTTTTGCTTTTTTTCTTTTTTCCTCTTTCTTGTCAACCTCCCTGTCTTTCTTTCTCTAACCTTCATACACTCCTTTCTTTACTGAGCTCTGCGTCAGCTTTTTTATTATTTATTTATTTAATTTTTTTTTTTCATATTTATTCACTATTTATTTTTTTTTTAATTTTTTAGACCTACACCGCCTGCTTTTTTGCATTCGGCCCGTTACTACTCCTTACTCATCTGCAAACACCCCCTTTCGATACTAACACCACTGTGTGTCGTCTGTACATGTAATGATTGAATCATTTCAACGTCCCTCGTTAAGTCTAGGCATATCCCAGCAAAAGCAACAGCAGCAACGCCCGCAAACTTCAAAGGCGTCTACTAACGACACTATTACTAGCAAGACCACTGTCGACGACTCCTTCAGCTACGACGGTGACGACTGCGATTATTCATACGAAGGGGAAGAAGACGAAATTCCAGATATAGTTTCAATGTCCTCAATTGCTACCACAGACTTTACCTTCAATCAACTCCAGCAGCAGCAGCAACAACAGTCATCTAACGGAGTAAAACAATCTCTTAGGATCTCGTCTCCCTCTTCTGCTGGCTCGATAAAGCAAAAGCTCAACCGGCTATCAAATTCTTCGTCTTGCTCCTCGATTAACTCGCATAAAATCGTCAGCTCGCCACACCAGAACTTTTCACTACACGTCTCAAACCAGGAAAGCAAACTGCCACAACCTTTACCGAATCACGAGGAAAAATGCGTAGAAGACTTGCGGATAGATGTGCCAAAACACGATATTGACCTGCGGCCGCAGGAGCTCAAAGAAGTCGACGAGCTACCTGAGACCAAGCAGATAATCCACCCTGCTCAGGAGACAACAACGCATGAAAATTCATTAGAGCAGTTACTTGAAAAACGTGTAGAAACCTCGACAGAAACCGCACCAGAAGTGTCGGTTGTTGAACTAAAAGAAAGTCCATCTCAAGCAAAAGTACCCACTTTGGCAGAGCCTACACAAGAACAACAACAACAAGAACAGCAACAAAAACAACCAGAACCACAACAACAACAAAAACAACCAGAACAGCAACAACTCCAACAACAACAGCAACAACAGCAACAACTCCAACAACAGCAACAACTCCAACAACAACATCAACCACAACAACAACAAAACACAGACTATTACAGAGAACAAATCACTGCCATGCGAGAAAAAAAACGCCGCTTGAAAGCATTAGAAGAAGATGAACGCGTACTTGTAGGCAATAAGGTGTCTGAAGGTCATGTAAACTATGCAGCTGCGTACTATATGCTCACCGGTATCCGGGTGTCAGTATCACGGTGCAACGCCAAGGTCGACCGTCAGCTCACTGACCATGATTTTACCGCAAAACACAAGTTAGCATTTGACATTTCCGGCAATGAACTTATTCCGTCGTCCAAGTATGACTTTAAGTTTAAAGACTACTCGCCGTGGGTGTTCCGCCACCTGCGCGAGCTGTTTAAGCTCGACCCGGCCGATTACCTCATGTCACTGACATCTAAATACATTGTCTCCGAGCTAAGCTCGCCGGGAAAGTCGGGCTCGTTCTTTTATTTTTCGCGCGACTACCGGTTTATCATCAAAACCATCCACCACTCAGAGCATAAAATGCTTCGAAAGATTCTCAAAGATTACTACAATCACGTCAAAAACAACCCTGACACGCTGATATCTCAATTCTACGGTCTACATCGTGTCAAGCTGCCATTTGGTAAAAAGATCCACTTTATTGTCATGAATAATTTGTTCCCTCCTCATCATGACCTGCATCGTACGTACGACCTGAAGGGCTCTTCTCTCGGACGTGAGTTTATCCCCAAGCACTCATCTTCATCATCCCACGTTCTCAAGGACATTAATTGGATTAAGAATCATGAGTCCCTAAAACTGGGCCCCGTGAAGGCCAAAAAATTCATTGACCAGCTCGAGAAGGACGTAGCACTACTCAAGAGGTTGAACATTATGGATTATTCTCTTCTTGTCGGCATCCACGACAAAAAGGTCGGCGATTCAAAGCGGCAGTCTTTGTATGTGTTTGAGCCTAACACAAATAGCATGAATGCGTCGGCGCTACGCAAGGCTGTCAACACCACCAGCCCGACCGAAGTCACCACTGTCGACTTGCTTGCGGATACGTTCGGCCAGCGCGACCTGTACTTTTACAACGATGACGGTGGTTTCCAAGCCACCGACGCCAACAACGAGCCACTGACAGAGATTTACTACCTGGGTGTGATTGACTGCTTGACGCCATACACGTTCTACAAGCGCGTGGAGACGTTTTGGAAAGAGCTGTCTCACACGCGGAGCACTATCTCGGCAATTCCAGCAGTGGAGTACGGGGATCGATTTTTCCACTTTATGAAGCGGATTATCAAAAAGGGCGATGGCCATGACAACGAAGACAGCGGCATTGCGGACGGAGATCCGTCCAGCCAGCCTCTGATGAGTAACATTGAGTAAATGAATATTTTATGACTGTACATTAAGCAGTTCGTGTTGATCTAGCTATCCATGAATGTAGATGTTAATGTGAGAATGAACTTTTTATTTCTAAAAATTTGATCCTCGTCTATTGATTAAAAACCTGTTGATCAAATGTTTCTAAGAAAAAAAAAAAACAACCTTTGATAGTTCCTCTCTCAAGCGAATATTTAAAGTTGCTGCTGAATCTTTAAATCTTTGTACCATCCCCAGTAACAACCAACAAAAAAAACCATCCTCCTCCCCTTCCCTCTCTACACACACCCTGCAAATCCATGTCTGCCAAAACCTTTCTCTCCCGCCGAGCGCAATTGATCAAACCCAAGGAGCTTGCGTCGCTTCTCAGCTCGAAACAACGGTTTGTTGCCGTCGACGCGTCGTGGTACATGCCAAACAGCCCCCGCAACGGCTTCAACGAGTTCCTTGCCCAAGACCGCCTCCTCCGCGACGCCCGCTTCCTTGACGTCGACGAGGTCAAGGACCCCGACTCGCCCTACTCGCACATGCTCCCATCCGTCGAGGTCTTCAACCAGCACTCGAAGCGGCTGGCTCTGCCCAAGGACGAGCCCATTGTCGTGTACGACAACGCGGGCAACTTCTCGGCCCCGCGCGTTGCCTGGATGCTCGAAATCTTTGGCAACAAGAACACACTGCTACTCGACAACTACGTCGCGTACAAGGCCCAGGGCCTCCCCGTCGATGCTGAAAAAATTGAGGCACCGGTTGTCGCCGACAGGTCTGACGGAGCGCACTTTGTGTCCCCCGCCCTGGACCAAGCCCGTGTCATTTCATTCGAGGAGCTCAAGGCCATTGTCGAGAACCCCGCCCAGGCCCAGCGCGACTACGCCATCTTTGACGCGCGCCCCAATGGCCGCTTCACTGGCCGCGACCCCGAGCCGCGCCCCGGCTTGTCCTCTGGCCATGTTCCCACGGCCATCTCAGTCCCGTTCCCGACCGTCCTGGACGCCGCCGCCAACAACAATAACAACCAGTTCCTGCCGGCCGAGGCGCTCCGCGTGGTCTTTGATACTGCTCTGGGCGGCCAGCCGCTGGGCGACAGACAGGTCATTGTCATGTGCGGCTCCGGTGTCACCGCCTGTGTAATTGAGCGTGCCATCCGCATTGCGGGCCTCACCGACAAGCCCGTCCGCGTCTACGACGGTTCCTGGACGTAAGTAAAGATTAAGTTTTTAATTAGCTGCTAATTGGCCTGGTACTAACTTCCTTTTTTTTTTTCAAATTTTTTAGTGAATGGGCCCAGAGAGCCGACTCTTCATTGATTGTAAAAGACGAGTAGATTTTTTTAAAAACCCACCCATTGTCTATCCAGTGTAACATAAATATAAATAGCAAGAGCAGCCTTGCTGTCTTTACACTCGTTCTCTAGCTATTATTCTGCTGGTTGCTGTTTTTCCATGTCCAGAATGTAATCCCACTCCTTTTGCGTGACACCGACAACACTGAGACGCGCTCGCCGCACCAGGGCAAAATTCTTGAGCGGGCTGTCGGAGCCCGCGTTCGCCGTCTCCTTCAACTCTGCCAGCGTAATATTCCGTGTTGTCTCACGCACAAACTTGACATCTACCATTTTCCAAGTCGGTTTGGTTTCACTTGACTTGGAATCGTAGTACGGATGTGATTTATCAAACGCCGTAAAATCAACGTAGGCCTCGCGCTCAACCTCGACAATGCCAACAATGCCAGGAACTTTGCAGTTGCTCTGGTAGAAAAACGCCAAATCACCGGCACGCATTTTGATCATGTTGTTCTTGGCCTCATGGTTGCGGACGCCGTCCCAGTGCTCGGTTTGGTCCGGCAGCGCCTTCAGGTCATGGATGGAGAACTTGACGTCGTGCCCGTTGACAATACGCGTCTCAGGCTCAGCCTTGAACAGCCAATACGATTGTTCACTAGAACTAGATGCTGCTGCTTTCACATCAGCACTGGCGAGTAAAACAGGCTTGGGTTTTTCCTCAGCGGCTTTTGGAACAGACTTGGATTCTAAAGACGATTTCGCGGTCTTAGGCGCAGGCTTCACCTTCTTCTTGACGGGTGATGCCACAGGAGGCTCAGAGTCCTGACTTTTTCTCTTTGCTGATCTGAGTACGCGCCCTGACATGTCTATTTTTTTTTTTTTGTATGGATCGTGAAGCAAGTATAGTTAGTGCTTGTAAAAATAGCAAACAAATTAAAACAAATGTCTATAAAATCAATATTAGTAAAAAAGGAAGAAAAAAAAAAAAACTACAAACAAAACAATCATTCATAATCTACATTACACAACCAAGACACATGGCTGTCAACAACAAGCATTCTGGGACTTGACTGCTTTGTTAATCTCTGCGTTAGCGTCAATGCTCAAGTTTAGTAGACCGCCTGTCGAGGCACCGGCACCGTGCCGGTTACTTACGGCCTTGACACCGTGCGACGCGCGTCCGCCCTCGCGCACATTGATCTGCCCCTGCCTGATCTTGTCGTAAATAGCATTAGCAACACGCCCATACGCCTCGGTGACGTTCTCGCCCGTCTTGGCCGACGTCTCGACAAACTCAAGAATCTCGTTCGTTTGCGCAAACGCCGCCGCCTCAGCAGAAGTCACCTCGCGCAGACCTGGATCTGCGTCTACCTGGTCCGTCTTGTTCCCCACTAGACAGACTACGATTTCTTCATCGGTTGACTGTGATCGGATGTCGTCTAACCATTCCTTGGCGTGAACAAACGTTTCCCGCCGTGTCACGTCGTACACCAGTAGGCACCCGGCTGCATTGCGAAAGTAGGAGCGTGTCACCGCGCGGAAGTGTTCCTGTCCGGCCGTGTCCCAGATCTGTAGTTTCATAAACTTGTTTTCTTCGTCAGTGCTACTACCGCTGCCATTGCTGCCATTATTATTGTTGCTTTTGTTTGCAGGTGGCAATTCTTCTTGCGGCTGCTTGTTCTTGCTGATTTCTGTGTCTGTACCATCTGCGTCCTCTGTAGCACTCTCTTCTGGCACGTCGTTGGCTGCCGTCGGCCGGGTGCCTGAGACCGCAACAACCTTAGAGCCGATCTCAGCGGCGATAGTCACGTCGTGGGTGTTGGAAAAGCGGTCATCTGTAAGCCTGATAGTAAGTGAAGACTTGCCGCAAGAAGAATCGCCTATCATGACAATTTTAGCAATGTAGTCCCAGCGAGGTTTAGACATTGTTGGCAAAAAAAAAAAAAGAAAAAAAAGGGTGTATGTGTGTGTGCGTGTACTGTGAGAGAGTCTGCTGCTTTCGTGAAGTTAAAAAAAAAAAAAAAAAAAGAGACGTTGTGGTCTTACACCTTTGCTTTCCAGGGGAAAAAAAGAGGAAAAAAAAATAAAAAATCAATGCACTTGGCAGGATTCGAACCAGTCGAACAAAACTTTAATCTAACGCGATTTACTGTTGATAAGCACACAAACCGCTTGCTTTTTTTCCTTTCTTCTTACTTGCTTTTCATCACTATCTTCATTTTTTATTTTTTTTATTTTAATTCTTCAGTAACTATTATTACTCTCATTCTTCTTCTTTAATTTGCATTTTGTTTTTTTTCTTAATGTTTTCTCAATGTAAGTACCATCAATTTATGTCTTAGAACTCTGATGCTGACTCCCACAGATGCATCCAAGTTTCTATCTCAATCGCAGATTCGCAAACCGTCTAACCTGAACGATGCGCCACTTTTTTATTCCACCGCTGACTTTGCCAGCTCCGACGACGATGATGACTATACTGGCAATAACCCCAGTAGCAGAAACGACAATTCTACAGCTGCATCTGTCTACAACAATTTTGGCTCGCGGTTTCTCCCAAGCTACATCAACCCAACTACACAGCCCGGGCGCCCGCCACGGGACTTTCCCGTGAGCGAGGGTGAAGACGAAGACTACGACGAAGAACAAAACGCCTTTTTTGCTCTTGAGGCTGCCGCAAAAGAAGCTAATACTAATCGCCAGCCCAATGAGTCGGTGCAGAGCAGTCTGTCGACTATCGGCGATCTCAACACCAGCAACCACCACGGTCTCGAAAGCATCCAACTACATAATAGACCAAACACAAAAGTCATGGCTGATGACAGCGATCCACCAGACGACCTTAAGGTTGACAGCCCGCTTCCTGGAGTTTCTGTCCCGTTCAATCCCGAAGACTTTGTATCCGGCCCTAGCAATGATAGCAATAGGGCTTCTGTGCACAGCCAAACCCTAGAACACTCACAAATGCCGCCGGAGATACAGTTCCCAACTCCCAACTTGCCCAAATACGACGCTTTTTGGGGTAAATTATATCTCGGCCTGGTTGCGAGTATGTGCGCAACGTCGCTACTGATATGGCTTAAGACTAGCGTGCCCGCGTCGGTGCCTCTAGGCGACACAATGTACACACTGCTTAAAAAATCAGCCTCATATCTCTTTTGGGACATGCTCCTGGCGGTAGCTATCTCTATCGGGTGGGTGTTCCTAATAAAACGTAACTCGACAGCGCTGTTCTACGTGTCAATTGTGTCAGTTCCATTCGTGCTACTGGGACTGTTTCTGTACCCGTTGATAATGTCTTACCGCAGTGGCTACGGCGGCAATACTTCACAGGATAAAGCCATGCGATGGACCAGTCTCATACCATTAGTGCTGGCTGGCCTCTGGATCAACTTCATCTATAAGGGCCGAAAGGCCGTTAACCGTAGTTTGGGTATTATTCAACTTGCGTGCAAAATTCTTGCAGACTTTCCGCCGTTGCTACTGTTCAACAGCGCTGTTGTCGGCGTGTTCATTGTGGCGACATGGGTTTGGTTTGGCATGTTCATGCGAGTGTTTCTGCGCGGCCACACTGTTTCTAATGGCGGCATGGTCAGCTGGGTTTTAGACCCACGGTCATGGGCGCTCGGGGCGTTTTATATTATGATGTACTTGTGGTCATGGGGTGTGCTGTCAGGCATCCAGCGCTGCACCACGTCTAGCGTTGTCCAGCAGTGGTATTTTCACCGCCATGTATTTCCCCAAGCCACACCATCCGCAGTTACCAACGCGTCGTTTCAATACTCGATTGGTACACACTTTGGCACAATTTGCTTTTCGTCGCTGGTGCGGCTGCTCGTGCGTGCGCCATTGTTTATTTTACCAGCCAGGGCTGTCGGATTTGTACAGATGTGCATTTACCATCTGGTACCGGCATCCGTGATGTCGCTGACTAATCCGCTTGCGCTAACAAATGCGGTAATTAGCTCACAGGGACTTGTAAACTCAGCACACACGCTTTCAGGAATGCGTTATTTGGATCATGGCCACAATGATCCTTTCTCATACAACACGCAATCGTGGGCCGCGTACCGTCTGTCAAAAATGCTACTGTCAGCGGCACGTGCACTGACGGCGTTATTTCTGGGATTTGGTGCCTGGGTTCATGCGTCGTGCTACACTAACGGCGGGTCGCTCTACGGCTATATGGCGGGTCTGATCGCAGGGTTTATTGGATGGTTTGTTCTTGGCGCCACAGAGGGCTCGCTGAGTATCATTGTCGATTCTGCGTTTGTGTGCTTTGCAATTGACAATGCGGGCCAAGGCGGCCACTGCACCGAGGCTGACCGCCAGTTTGGAGGCGAGAGCTTTGGGCAGTGACGGACCATTGCGAGGTAATTTTTTGGTAAAAAAAATTTAAACAGGTCTGCAGGCAATGCTGAGTCGCGTTTACTGTTGTGTATTTGAACAAATCATAGCAAACAAAAGTACACATATTTATTTCTACGTGGTGTAGTAGTGCAGTAGTGATGCCGAAATTCTTTTTTTTTTTTTAATTAAACTGGGTAGTTTTTGAGTTAATCCTTTTATAGATACGGTACCACAATCTTTGTTCACACTTACTTGATTAATTTTTTAACCAACCTTCTCAAAAAAAAAATTGAATTTGACGGTTTGCCATAAGAAAATTTTGATCCGTCCCCTTTCAAAGAGGTCTATGTCTTCACAAAATTCAATCAGAAAAAATTTCCGCGTTTTTTTTATTTAGAATCTCCAGCCTTAAAAAAACTTTTTAACTCTAAAAAAGAAGCGCTTTCTCTAAAGGCAATTAGCCGTTAATTCGAGCCGTGAAAACAAATTCAATTTTAAAAGAAATCTTACGTTAGTTTTTTTTTTTGGGGGGTTCCAAACGGCACGCTTCGAAATCTCCTCTAAGAAGTATCAGAGCGCTCCAAAGTGTGTATTGAATTATGTGAAAAAATGGAGAAAAGCTTATTGACGTTATTTTCTTTGATTGATAAGGCCTCTATAAATCAAAAACATTTACAACGTCGGACTTCCTCAGGTTTGGAACGTACAGATGAGTGAGGATTCAAATCAGGTCAAATAGTCAACGGTTAATGGGGTATTGAACCTAAACAAAATAAGGCTAGAAATACTAAAAAAATTTTATATTGAATTCTCAATTAAAAATAACCTACTGTTCTTAAGTTTATTTCTGCAGAAGGTACTAGAATTTCACAGCCTCTTTTCAACTGTACAAAAAGGTGAATTCTAAGTGGAAAGCTGGTTTCCAGAATCTTTAAAAAAGTCCGGGGGGGGCCCTTTTTTTAAAAAAATTTTATTTTTTTTTTCCTTACATAATTTTCGGATGGTTTGAACGGTTTTTTTTTTCCGGTTCCTGAATCAGTTAATGTGGCAGATTTTGATCCTTGACATTTAAAAAAAAGCTTTTTTTTTTATTTTGAAAAAAAAAAAAAAAACTAAAACATGTCATCTTGAATAATTTTTACTGCTTATGTATGTCAATTGTTTTACAGCCTCTTGATTGAGCATGTTTTGGTGCTGCAAAAAGATTTTTTTCATCGAAAGATGGCATAATATTTTGCTGATGGGATTCCTGGATCAAAACAATCTTTTTTTTGGTAACCATATAAGCAATAGACCAAAAAACATGTTCTTTAAAAGATATTTCTATAAGTTGGAAATAATCAGTTTTTTTTAATTGTGAACACAATTTAGTTATCAATCTGTTTCGTGGCCAAATTAATCTTCCTCTTCTTAATTGAAGTTCTCAAGCTGTAAACGAAGTAAACAAATCCAATGTTGACAAACTTCGCCTCCTTACGTTTTTAAGGCACTGGATTTTAATTCTTATCTACTTGGAATGCCTACATTCAAAAAACCTGGAGATCCAAACATATGTACATAAAGAACCATCCTCGACATTATGTGAAGGATTTGAAACTTTATTATGAGAATTCAGGAAGGGGTCGCTGCAGAATTGGCTTTTCACAGAACAAAAAAAAGAACCGCAACTGTAAAAACCAAATTAAAAATTAAAACTTTCAAAAAAAAAAGGGTCTAAAGAACGGCCTATTGAAAAAGTTAGAAAAAAGAAATGCTGATGATAGTTCAAGTAACCAAAATGGTAACATTAGAAGATATTTGAGCAAATTTGAAATTTATGGATTAGTTTAATGATTCTTAATATATAATCAAGGTAATGGAATTGAAATTTAAAAATGTTAAGTTGGCCTAAAAATAAGATATTTGTGATTGTGTTTGAAATGTCGGTTTTGATTCTGTTGAGTGTGAAAAAAAAAAAAAAAAAAAAAAAAAAAAAAAAATGCCTTGCCCAAATTTATTATGTGCAGTAAACCCCGTTATAGCCAATCCAACTTAACAATAGAGATATCTCTATAACGGGGAGTTGTTCATTGCGAAATGAGAGGTTTTACTTGACACTGCCCACTGGGTTACATTTGAAACAATACAACGCTACATGCCTTAACATGAAAAAAAAAGTCCGATTATCAATCCAGGGCTGATTTTGATTTTTTTTTTTTAACTATTTTTGTTTGTAGAATGCAAAAGATCGTTTCGATCACGCTGATTTCCTTTCAGTTTGATATTTTTCAAATAAATGCAACTAATTTTTGGCACTTTAAAAAAAAAAGCTCTTTTTAAAACCAATTTTTTTACTGACACCCAGTTTAATAAAAACTTCAATCTCTTCTGAGTCAGTCGCTGACGATTTGTTATGGCTTGTCGTTTGGTCTTAATATTCAGAATTTTTAAGCAAAGGGTGGATGCATGGCTCTCAGTAAACTCGCTATATGATTACATAACTAACCTGCCGCGACCTGGTTAACCTTATGTAATTCTTCAACTTTTGATAGAAAAAGTTCTACAGCTTCTACTAGATTTAAATTTGTTTTAAGAGGATTTCTTGGGGTGTAACTAAAATTATTGAGCCCTCTGTTTAAACTAACAGCTTTGCGACTTTGTTTTTGCATCATCCTTCTCCTCCAAAGCTTTTTATTTTTGTTTCTATCTTCAAAGTTGCAGAAAATATGATTACATAAAAAGCTGATGAATTCCTAAAATTAACCAAGTTGCGGCAGGTTAATTATGTAAACATATAGCGAGTTTACCGAGAGCCGTGGATGCAGTCTACAAAAAATATTATTTTTTAAAAATATTAACCTGTATTTCTTTTTCTTTTCTTTTTTTTCCAGATAAACTACTAAAAAATTAAAGCCTTTTTTAACATTCTGTAAATGATACAGTACATATGGGGAAAAAAACAAAAACAACAAGTTGTTGCCGACTTCTTAACAACGAAAATTTGTGCAAATTTTTTGTCTGTAAATTTAACATGGGCATCGTTTTGAACACTGTATTATTGAATGTGTCTATCTATTTGTGTGTGTGTATAAATTATTTTTATTTTTCATTCTGGCAATCTTAAATACATGAGCCTTCGTTAATTCAAAAATCAAAGAAGAAATTAAAAAATAAAACTTTTTAAAAGATTACTCAGTCGTAATAAAGTGAGCTGCTGATACTTTGAGTGTGATTTAAGAAACAAAGTAGAAATCTAAAAAGTGTCTATCTCTCCCCCCCCCCCCTATTTTTCAAACACTTTAAACACAATGTTAATAGATTTAAGAATAACTACGGTATAATTGACATTTATTTTATTACATCCTTTAATGATTACTCGTATTAATCTTTTTTTCTTTCTTTTTTATTTTTTTAATTTTTATCGGCTAAAAAAACCATAATTATCAAAGTCAGATTGCGGCGTAAGATGCAAAAAGCGGCCGAACGGGGCTTATTTTTAACGTTGTTTCAAATCAACACATGGAACGGAAACGGATCGGTCACTACCCGACATTGAACTGGCCAGGTTGGGATTTAAAAAAACCCAGAACAAAACAAAAAAAAAACAATAACAGCAATAAATTGAAAAAAACAAAAAACAATAACTATATTTTTTTTTCAATTTCAAATCAAGTAACCTGCAATTGCCGATGGTGACTCCTTTAAAAAAATTATAGAAAGGTTTGAAAGATTGTTCCATGGACTTATTTCAAAATACATAAATATACTGCTTTCTACCTGTTTCTTGAACAAAAAAAAAAAAAAAAAAACAATTTTTTCTTTTTATCTTTATTGCATAACATAACTCTCTTTCCTGCTGCATTTAACATTTGCATTTATTCTGTTTCCTATCTATTCAATTTTTATATATAAAAAAAAAATGGAGAAACAAATAATCAACTCCTCTCAAACTGGTGGTGCATTCAGCTCTGAAAAAAGTATCTTGTCTGCGACTAATAGCAACGATCAATACAGCACGACTAATGGCGACTTTGATGTCCGAAACTTCTCTCAAAACGACAGACCGCCTCCTCAAGAGGTCGCAGCCGACACGAGCAGTTTGCGCCCCCACCAGTCACGCGCGAGTACCTTTATTCACAAACAAGTTCATCTTTTTAGTGCGTCGCTACACAAGCTGCATTTAAGTATTGTTGTTAAAAGTACCTTCACGCTTCTATACATGGCCGTTCTGATTCTAGCAATTCTATCTATCTTTTGGGGTTCCATGTTTAACCGCTCCAACCGTGTTCACAAGCTCAATGTCTGGGTCATGAACTATGACGACGGACCTATCGGCAATTCCATTGTCCATATCACTGAAGGTCTTGCTGCTGCCTCGCCTAAAAACCTGGGTTATCAGACTGTCACTCCTGAGCAGTACGGTAAGCCATTATCTGAAATTGCAACTGACATTAACAACGAGGTTGCCTGGGGTGCGCTGGTCATCAGACCCAACGCCTCCGCACGTTTGCAAGATGCCATTGCCAATAATACTCCGTACACGCCGGACCAAGTCGCCACGTTTTACTTCTCTGAGGGCCGCCAAAACACCATTATTGACCAGATCGTTTTGCCTCAAATCGCAAAACTCAACGACTCATGGATTACCAACTACAAGTCTGACCTTCTTACCAACCTCACCGCCACACTCAACCAAACGCAGCTCGGTGCACTTGTGGCAACCAACCCGAGAGTTATCACAACCCCTGTTTCAATCACCCAATTCAACACATCACCCGCTTTTGGTGATGTCTCGGGCGCCATCCTGTCTGTTGGGTTAATTTACCTCATCATTGTGTCTTTCTTCCAGATTCCCAACTTTGCACAAATTCAACTGATTTTGCTTGGCAAGGTTCCGTTCATTCAGTACATGCTGTACCGGCCATTTTTGAACATGATAACAATTTTCATTTTATCTTTGTCTTTTTCGCTCGTCTCGCTCGCGTTTCAGCAGGATTTCACTCAACATTTCGGACATCGTGGATTCGTGATCTACTGGATGATTAACTTTATGGCCATGTGGGCGCTTGGTGGCGCTTCAGAGAACGCTGTGGGCGTTATTTCGGCGTTTCGCCCACCCGCCGCGGGGTTTTGGCTGATTTTCTGGGTCGTCATCAACTCAGCAACCGGAATGTACCCACTGGAGCTCTGTCCTGGTTTGTTCCGCATTGGCCGCGCGTTGCCAGTGTATAATGCGCAAATGGCGATCCGCACCGTGCTTTTTGGATCTCGTAACCGGTTGGGTTACAACTTTGGTGTGCTCACTGCTTGGGTAGTGGTCAACTGGTTAGTCAGCTTCCCGAGCTTGGCTGCTGTAAAGTATCTTAAGGGCCGTCAGGCGAAGAAAGCCGCGGCTGTCGCTGCCAAGGCGTAACTGCTCAAACAATTTAATATTTTGAAATTTTTTTAGTACGTAGATGATTTCCCGATGCATGGTTTTTAAAACAAAAAGTTTTTGGCTTAAAAGTTCTGACAATTATTTTTAGTGAAACCTACTCAAAAATTAGTTTTTCTTTAATAGCAAGTATACAGATTGCTATTAAAAAGAAACATTTCAAGGTAGTTTATTTTAGATTAAATTGTTGGCTCTTTAGATTGTTAGAAAAAAAATGAAGATCTCGTTTCCCGTTTCCAACAAAAAAAAAAAAAAAGAAGAAAAAAAAAAAGGGCATGTTGGTCTGGACTGAATCCAGACCAACATGCCCTTTTTTTTTTTTTTTTTTTTTTTAGCCACGCTATCGTAGGTATAAATGCAAGACCATTAACAAAAACACTTTTGTGCCACTTGTACATACATGTATAGTACATTAAAAAAATAGACTAAATACAAACTACGTAAATAGAAAATCTGTTTGTTGTCCCTACATCAAAGAAGTCACAAACCACGTATTTTTAAAAATTTATAATAAAAATTTACAATAAAAATTTAATTTAAAAAGATTTAAAAGAAACAAAAGAAACCCGTTTTTTTTTTTTAAAATGTTTTTGTGATTACCATGAGGTAGCCATATAAACAAAAAAAATTTGTTCAAGATCATTCTATATTGTTAATCGACCTGTTTGATTTAAATTACTCGCTATTTGGAAGACCTGGCGACTGTCTGTTACCTTAAAATACAAATATAATTTCAATTTTTTTTTATTTTTTGCTTGTTAACGCCATGCAAATGCGATCATGCTTTGATCATGGCTTTAAAAATTAAACTCCCCCAACAGGCCTTTAATCAATACCTTTGGTTATTACTATCGATGTTGTTGTTGATGTTTTTTTTTTTTTTTTCCTGTTTTCATTTCCTTTTCTAGAACTGCATAATGTTATGTGGTTAAAAAAGTCTGTCAGGGATTAATACTTCTAAAGGTCTAATAGTTACTAAAGAAAATTTTTTGAAAAAATAAAAAAAATTAAACAATTTTTAACGGCAAATTTGTTAACATTAAAGGTTAGGCAAAAATGTTTTTTTTTCAGGATCAATGTCGATTTTATATTCTTCTTCTAAAATAGTAAAATCAGTGTATTATTGACATCAAAAAAAAAATCATTTTTTTTCCAGTTTCATCAAATTGTAATGTCAGAATTGATGATGTCAACTTTTTTTTTTTTGGAAATTTTAATTTTAATAGTATTAAACGGAACACTACATTTGGCTGCAGCGACAAGTACCATCACGGACTAATTTTTTTGTAGGAATACCAAGGCTGCTCGAAATACCTGAGTCAGTGGAATTGACTTGAGCTTGTTCGTTGTAATTGTCAGCTTTTAGTTTAAGTTTTATTTCCCTTTTTCCCAGGCTTGTGAAGACCAAGCTCTAAAGCCTAGAATATTTCAAACGCAGCTGGGATTCTAAGGAATTTTTTTTTTTTTCACATCGGCTATCAGTCACTAATTTTGTAAAACCTGCAGAACAATGTGTATAGAGTCTTGTATCTGCAGGGTAGCGCACCGATTCACCACACTGTGCCAAGGTACTGTTTTGGGTTGGCAAAATGACTCCCCTTCCCAGACATTCAAATCCATTTTTCACTCACAAATACTCACTAATGGCAGCGCTCAAGCATCAAAGAACCAACATTTTCGTAATTTTAAAAGTTCTTGTCTAAATTTGTACGTCTTCTTAAAAAAAAGTCTTCGGATTAACTATTTTTTTCTTCCAAGTTATCGAATTGCGTGCTTCTCTGCGTCTTTACCATCATTGCCACTCTAACTGTAATAAGAAATACGAAAAAAAAAAAATACGAAATTACACAAAAAAAAAACTTACATCGCCGTTTTTTTTTTTGCCTTCCAAGATCTACTAAATTCAACATTGCTAGACCTTGTTTAAAAAAAAATCTATAAAGCCTATTTCATTGTCTATGACTGCTGTCTTTAGCTTGAACCTTCGCTATGACACAAACACATGGGTTTCTAACTCAAACAGAGAATATGCAAGAAATGGCAAGTTACCATTAAACAGTATACTCACCCAATACTCAAACACTCTAGTGTCGTCACTATTTTGTAATTTAAGCCTTTTCTAGACAGTGTATTTTTCTTCTGTACCTTTCAAGCCCTTGCGAAAAAAAACTTCCTGTCAAACTAAATAAAAAAAAATTAAAATAAAATTTTTACATCCATTTGCCGGATCATTGGGAGTCAAGATGGAGTATAAATATTTCGCCAATTCCCTTGTTTCTCGCATGCTTGTTTCTTCACCTGAAACTAGTATTATTTAGACTTACCATAATACTTAGTCCTAGACCGGTACCGTCTTTACACACACACACTATGGTATACGACAATAAAAGCAACTATGATTTAGAGACTAATATCGAGTCATCATCATATCAGGATAATGACTATCCGGCCGCTAACCAGGACCTCCAGGCCTTCGACCCCCAGTCTGGCGTCAAGCGAGGTCTCAAAACCCGTCATTTGTCTATGATGGCTCTCGCCGGTATTATTGGCCCAGGCCTGCTTGTTGGTGCTGGCGGTGCTCTTTCCACTGGTGGCCCTGCCGCTCTTCTCATCGGCTTTGGAGTCATCGGTATTATTGCATTCTCCATCATGCAGTCTCTAGGTGAACTCACAACTCTCTACCCCACCGGAGGCGCCTTCACCAAGCTTGGAGAGCGATTTGTCGACAAAGCGTTTTCTTTTGCTATCGGCTGGAACTACTTCATCATTTGGATCGCCGTCCTTTCTAACGAGTACAACACGCTTTCTTCTATTTTAGACTTTTGGAGTGATAAAGTGCCTATTTGGGGTTACTTTCTGCTTTTTTGGTTTGCGTTCCTGGCGTTCCAACTACTCGGTGTTGCCGCGTTTGGTGAGGCTGAGTTTTGGCTAGCACTATTAAAGCTTCTTGGTCTTGTTGCTTTCTTCATCTTCTCCATCGTTTACGCTGCCGGCGGTCTCAAAGGCCAGCAACATGCAATAGGATTTCAGTACTGGCACAACCCTGGCGCATTTGCAAAGGGCTTTCGCGGAGTTGCCAGTGTTTTTGTCTTTTGCTCAACGTTCTATGCTGGATGTGAATCTATTGCGGTCGCTGCAACTGAAACCCGGAACCCGACTCAGGCCGTGCCGCACGCTATCAGACAGGTCTTTTGGCGTATCATTTTTGTTTACATGGGCTCTGCGTTTTTCTTTGGCCTCACAGTGCCCTACGACTCTGAGGGTCTTATTGGCGGCGCTTCGCGTGCTCTCAAGTCGCCCATGACTATTGCAATCCAAAACGCCGGTTGGGAGGGTGGTGTCCACCTCATCAACGCGTTTATTTTGGTAACATGTCTGTCTGCTGTAAACAGTTCTATCTACGCTGCCTCGCGTACTGTCTTGTTCATGGCTCAAGACGGTACTGCTCCTAAGTTTCTTGGCTACACAAATAAGCATGGTGTGCCCGTTCTTGCCATTATCTTTACAAATGCTTTTGGTGCACTTTCGCTGATGAACATTAGCACTGGTGCCAGCAAAGCTTATACATATATTGTAAACCTTTCTGGTGTATCAACTTTCCTTGTCTGGGGTTCAATCTCGTTCATTCATATCCGATTTCGCCAAGCCTGGCACCACCACGGCCATACAGCCGATGAGCTCCCGTATAAGTCACTCTTTTATCCTTACAACGCATACTTTGGCTTGATAGCTAACGTCTTTCTTGCTTTTGTGCAGGGCTGGACTACACTGAGTCCTTTCAACGCTGGAAACTTTGTCGATGCATACATTCTTCTTCCAGTTTTCGTTATTATGTATTTTGGATACAAGCTGGTGTTCAAGACCAAAATTTTGTCGATTAGCGAGATTAATGTAGATGAAGGACGCAGAAGAGATATTGATACTGTGCAACCAGAATTGGACGAATCTGGTGTTGTCAAACGCCCGTCTTTTTGGAAGCGCCTTGCCAAAAACTTTTAAGTGTTGCCGGTCTGGTAAATATTAACGCTTTGCGGGGGATGTTAAATGACATTTTTTAAAAAAAAAAAATTTACATCAAGCCCAAGCATTGCCTTTTATGTTTTTTTTGTTATTTTTTTCTCTGTTTTATTTTGTTTTTTAACTTTTGTTTCACGAAAATTATTTCTTATGAATCCGACTGCTTTTTTAATTTATAAACCTTGATTTGAAAAAAAAAAAAAAAAAAACACCACCACTTACAGGTGAAATTTTATCTTATTTAAACTAACTTACTGCTATTTTACTGTAGTCAACCAAAATCTGAAAAAAATTACAAGTATCTTTTCGTCTGGGCAGCGGGGGTTTCATAGTGGACCAATAAAATTATTTTACAATTGCGACTGCCAATAATCATTCATAAACATTATGATCACATTGCAATACTTGAAGGGCGGCAAACTAGACAATTTAACCATTTCTCATTTAGGAGTGTCTCGCCAATGTAATTTTTTTTTCTTCAAAGTCTGGTTTGTAAAAACGTTTCAAACATGGGGGATAACAGTTGGCGGTAGAAGTGGCAGACAAAATAGTATCCAAAATAAGTATATTCACGATTACCGCCAAAAAAAAAAAAACAGCCACATGTCCCACACAATACTTTTTTTACTTTTCAAATTCCAGAACAACAATAGGAAAAGAACAAGTGATGGCCTTACAAAAGGCAGAGATATTGCTAAACAATATCATAACATTTTATGACGCCTGCCAATTTTACTAGAAACACAAGTGGGTTGATTCTTTACCAAAGAATGGCCTTTTTTTTTCCTTGTTTGTTTTATTTACTTTTTTTGTTCCTCTGCTGGTCGCTGTGGCATGCTTTCAATAATTTTTGTATTAGTGGTTTTGTTCATGAAATCAAACTATTAAAAAATACCTTGCTCACAGGCAGCAGCAGCCCAGACCCTTCCTTCTGTTAGTGTCTGTCTGTGAAAATAGAATCGTGCTGGACAGATGTTAGTTGTTGAAAATAGCAATCATAAACTGCAACTTTCAAAAGCATTTCTTTTCATTTTTCAAAAAAAAAAGTCAGCAAAAGCTGAGGCCTAGAATTTGAACTGTGCTGTACCGATAGGTTGAACAAGTGACCTGTTGTTAATTTTTTTCCATACAATTGAAGGAATTGCATACATGACTAGAATTTCTTCATTGACAAATTATAAATTTTGTCGAATGATTGCTTGTTGTAATAATATATGAACCACCCTCACAGAAAGAAAAATAAATTTAAAACAGTGGCGCGCAGCAAAAGATAAGGTCACACAGAATAAGGGTCTCTATCATAATGCAGTAAATTTGTGGAGATAAGTTACCATATGGGGTTATAACTTTTAGAAATCCTCGTAATATTTACCGCCAGGGCTTCTGGTACAGCGACGAGCGTGAGCGCGCATTTATAGCTGTTAGAGAATGCTATAAAGCTTTTTTATTCAATTATTTTTGGCTGCATTACTATAATTATTGATATCGCCGTGCATAGCTTATTTACAAGGAATAGGACTTCCGATATTCGTTACCACACACAAACTCCAACGTACTGAAACCTTTCTTATCAAAAGTTTGGCCGAATTCCAACCAGGTGGTAGCAAACCTTACTGTTATAAAAATAATTAGAAAATTATTGGGAGAGAATTGCAAGCTTTGCTAATTTGACAACGTTGACTATTAAAAGGTCTGGTAATTTAAACTGCTGTCTTTTTTTTTTTTTTTTTCAATCCGCGATAAAAGTTTAATTGAGTACCTTTTTGGGTAAACGGTTTGTAGTAAACTGGAACACGTCTTTTAAAAAATTTTAAACCGAAAAAAAAAAAAAAAAAAAAAACATGAAATTTATCCAGTAGAAAAACAACTATCGGTTGCAACCACTGCAAATCTAAAAAACTGCTCCTGTTATTTTTTTGGACTTTTCCAAGATAAATAAACACTTTAAAAGCGTGTGCCGTTTCAAGTTTCGACGTTATAATCTTACTGAGCTTTAGGTTGCTACTTATGAAAACCCAGGCTGCCAGTTAAATCTGGTGTTTTAATTTTTTTGCTGTTCAAGTCTAAGTAAAGTTTTGCTGGTGAAAAGAAGCCTTTTCCCCCTCCTTTCAAGAGGCTTGGAGGGACCATATACTGCCGGTTTTGTTTTAAAAAAAAAGTCTTGTCTCTCCGCTTTAGGTACCAAGAATCTCGTGGACAGAAACTGTTTTTGGGCATTATTCAAGCTTTAAAGAGAAAGACCTTGTGATGTTTGAAAAGATGAAATACTGGCCAAGTTAAAGAAAAAAAAAAGGAGAAAATTAGAATGGATAAAACTTCTAAAGCACAAAACTTTTGTTGGTAAAATGTAGCAAAAAAAAATTAGCGATAATGATAAAACCAATTTTGATAAATCAATGACTTATTTTCATGGCAATTCTGCAGATTTTAACAAAAACTTTTATCAACAGTTATGACTGAATGACTCGTGTTTTTTTTTTCAATTTTTCAACATCTTATCGTAACCCTGTTTTAAATTTCTTTTTGACTGTCGGAGCAACGTTTTTTTTATTTTCTTTTCTTTTTTTAGCCCAGAAAGAATGAGTCTAAATTGATACCCTTTTAAGTGGATTATATGGTTTATTTTAAATTCTATTTTACATTTTTTCAAGTTTTTATATTTATAGTTTATTTGTACATCTTTTTTTCTACTTTTTTTTCAACTTTTTTTTCCTGCTTAATTTTCACTTACTTTAGTCCTTTTCCATATCGATAAGTTCATGTCTTGGCATTTTCTTGTCTTTAAAAGGGATTTTCTTTTACCCGCTGTCTTCGCCAGGCTTTCTCTCTCTCTAGACAGGTATGTGTTGAAATTGTCTGATCACAATCGCACAATTGCTCTGCTCATTGCACCTGTCAATAAATGGATGTCATTAAACAAGTCTTGTTGTTACTTGCGTTGCATACATAATACGTCTAATGGTTTCGCTGGCATTTTCAAAAAGATTTCATCGCCTTTCAGGTACCAGGTGAGCACTACTTTTTTTTTTTTTTTCTTTCCCTTTTCTTCTGGAAATCAAAAATCAAATAGATTTTCATCATTCTTTCCTTAATGGTTATCTTGTGCCTGTTGTAGTTTCTCTGAGTCTCAGATATATAAATCTTGTTTAGTTCCTATTTCTTTCAATTTTTTTCACTTAATTTTTTATCTTCATTATTCTTTTCTCTATAATTGTTACTTACTACTTATAATGTCTAAGATTGACCCTCTAGTCATCGACGAGATTCCTTCTCCCGAGAAACCTAATGCGGATAGCTCGCAATATGACCCCAACTCCGGTGTCAAACGTGCGCTGAAAAACCGCCATTTGTCCATGATGGCCTTAGCTGGTATTATTGGTCCGGGTCTCATGGTTGGCACTGGTGGCGCACTTTCCAAGGGTGGCCCTGCTGCTCTTATTATCGGATTTGGTGTCGTTGGCCTTATAGCTTTTTCCATCACCCAGTCTATCGGTGAAATCACTACTCTTTATCCCACAGGTGGTGCTTTTATCAAACAGGGAGAGCGCTTTGTCGACAAAGCCTTTGCATTTGCTATGGGCTGGAACTATTTTATTATCTGGATCACAGTTCTTGCAAACGAGTACAACGTGCTTGGCTCTGTTCTATCTTACTGGTCTGATGTTGTCCCACTCTGGGGATGGTTCTTAATTTTATGGTTTGTTTTTGGTGCTTTCCAGATGCTGGGCGTTGAATCCTTTGGCGAGGCTGAATTCTGGCTTGCGCTCGTTAAAATCATCGGTTTATTTGCCTACTTCATTTTCGCCATTATCTACTCAGCTGGCGGCGTCCGTGGCCAACCAGCTTTTGGGTTCCGCTACTGGCACGACCCCGGTGCGTTTTCAAACGGTTTTAGAGGTGTCGCTAGCGTTTTTGTCTATTGCTCAACTTACTACGCGGGCGTTGAGTCTGTCGCAATTGCTGCGACCGAGACCAAGAACCCTGCCAAGGCTGTGCCTACCGCTGTGCGCCAGGTCTTTTTCCGTATCATTGTTATTTTCATGGGATGTGCGCTTTTCTTTGGTCTTTGCGTTCCCTGGAATGATCCCGGTCTTCTAGGAACTGGCTCCCGTGTCCTGCGCTCTCCTGTCACCATTGCCATTCAGCGTGCTGGCTGGGAAGGCGGTGCTCATCTTGTGAATGCTTTCATTGTCGTTATCTGTCTCTCCGCATGTAACTCTGCCATCTATATCGGCTCTCGTTCCATTTTGTTTATGGCACAGGACGGTACCGCGCCCCGCTGGCTCGGTTGGACCAACTCACGAGGTGTTCCTGTATACGCTGTTATTTTCACTAATGCTTTTGGCGCCATTTGCTTGCTTAACCTCTCTGATGGTGCTGCGAAGGCCTACACCTACATTGTCTCCCTCTCCGGTGTCTCGACTTTTATTGTTTGGGGTTCCATCTCCTTTATTCACATTCGCTTTCGCAAGGCCTGGCACGCACAAGGCTTTACTGGAAAGGATCTCCCCTTTGAGTCGATGTTTTACCCCTACAACATGTGGTTTGGTTTCATTAGCAATGTCTTTCTTGCCTTTGTTCAAGCCTGGAGCAGTCTGTCGCCTTGGAGTGCTGCTGACTTTGTCGTCGGTTATATTCTTTTACCGCTTTTCTTCGTTCTCTTCTTTGGCTACAAGTTCTTGTTTAAGACTAGATGGCTCAGAATTGATGAGATTGATTTGATGTCTGGCAGAAGAGCTGATATGGATAGCAATGGCAGCGATGAGCTCACAGGTGTCGTCACCCTCGATGGTCAGACGGTTCAAACAGAAACTGAAATGGCAGATAAGCCTTGGTACAAGAAGTTTATGAAGAACGTTTAGAAAAAATTATTAGAGAGAAGAATTTAGTTAAAACCTTTCTTCACTCTAATTTGTTTTATTTTGTTTCATGTTTGTGTTAATTTTTTTTTGTTTTCTTGTTTTTCCATCATTCTAAACAATTTCAATAGATCCGTTTAAAAAAAAAATTTTTGATTCTGAACTTGTACTTCATTATGGCCTAGTAAACTTAGGCTGTATCGATTCGTTTATTCATGACTGAAAATAATATCTAATTAATAAAAAGCCTTCAGTCGTTAAATCGTCAAACTGTATTGCAAATAAAATTTATAAATAAATAGTGAAAATGAAGATATATACACACAGAAACATCTTTATCTGAACATGCGTCCGTCACCCTCACCACCTTGCCGCCGCCACTGAGCCGCCGGCACTGTGCCCATTTCCTTCCGGTATAGTCGCCACGCCTCACGCAAGTGTTCTGGACGGATAGGCAGCAGAGGAGGCTCGTTCCCATCATTCTCTTTTTTATAATTATCAATGAACTCCCTGTCCATATGCCGCTCGACCTCGCGCGCTTTCTCAACGAGCTCTCCCACAAAGACTTTTGCGAGACCTGAAAGCGTGACAGCGACGTTTCCAGAAATAGACTGGTTAAGAACTGAGTTTGCTAGTTTCTTGATAGCGTTACGATTGAGATTAGCACGGCGAAATGCTTCGTAACGTGACATTTGGTCTTCACTGAAGTGTGCAAGCAATAGTCGCAGCTTTTCACGCTCTTGTGCCTCGTTTTTGATGCTGGGGTCCTGTGCAGTCACTCCACCAAATCCAATTCCGTCATCATCATCCTCTTCTTCCTCGCCATCAGGCTCGCCATCGTCGTTAGTGGCCGCAGCGCTCGCGGACGCGTTGGTGGTCGTTGATGGTATGGCTGGCGTCTCGTCACGCTGCACGTCTGAGGGTAAGGCCAGCGCAGTGACTGCTGGTGCAGACGTAGATGCGTCTCGTTGATGCTTCTTATATGACTTTTTAGTAGTCCCGCTGCTGGCGTCGTCCTTATTCTTCCGTTTGGTCATGGCAGTTTGTCACTGTTGGTAGATATGGCTGGTGTTTGGCGACCGTGCTTAGAATGGGGAAAAAAGGTAAAGTAAAGCTGCGTCCTAAAACGTGATACCCTAGCCCCTATCTCTAGAAAACATCACACCTGCACAAACAAGCAACGAAAAAGGAAAAAATACACCTAATGACAATCAGTTTAAAATACCGAGAATTATCGAAATCGCGGGGTTGGGGTCATGGGCTAACACTAGTGAAAGAATATTTTACCCTAAGCATACAAAGTGTACACGAATTATCTAATGTCTAACATTGGACAGATTTTAATGATGCCAGAGAGCAACTTGTAAGGGCTTCAAGTCATTCGCGCGGTTTTTTCTGCTCCTCGGAAACCGAAATTGCGCGAGAACAGAAAAAGATTCATGGTGATTTGAATATCTTGGGTGCTGTATAAACAACCCTCACTTACAATAACAGATTTGAAAAACAGCGCAGTAGTTGGTTTTGAAAGTCTGCTCACTGAGAAGTGCGATTTAATTGCTGAGCGCCGTGCTTTTTAGCTCAGAAAACGATCCCCTTTCGGAGCTCGATGTCCTTAGAACCGAACTATTCAACCGCTAGTCTCGAAAAGACAAATTTAAAATAAAATCAAAAATGAAATCCATTTACTTGGGTTATTCAAGCGTTTTTTTTTTTTTTTGAGTTATAAATACCCGGCTCTAGACCTTAATTTCTACTCTCTTTATTTTTTGATCTTTACGGATATCTCGAAGCATTCGCACTCAGCCACGTCTTTCATTAGTATCTTAATTATCTAGCCATTAGTGTCAGCATTCAATATCTTGGCATTCTTGTCTGTTTTTTCTAAATTCCTTAAACCTTTTTTTTTATTTTCATCCCAACGTTTCCCTCCTTCATTTCACAATGGATATGAAAAGTAAGCCTAAGGTCATTGCGTCTATCTCTGACCTTGAAAAGGCTTCGATGCCTTACGCTCAAAAGCTCGCTCGTGACTACTGGCAGTCCGGCGCCAACGAGATGCTTACTGTCGCCGAAAATCATTCTGCCTTCAACTACTACAAAATCCGCACCAGGGTCATGACCGACGTCTCAAAGCTAGACATCAAGCCTAAAGCAACTCTATTTGGCAAGAACTACTCTGTACCTATTGGTATTGCCCCCTCTGCCTTTCACCAGATGGCCACTGAAGAGGGAGAGGTGGCCACTGCCAAAGCTGCACTTTCCAGAAATGTTCCCATGACCCTTTCATCCTACTCAAACATGTCTCTCGAGGATGTCAAAGCCGCTGGCGGCGACTCCGTTGTATTTATGCAGCTTTACGTTTTTCAAAACAGAGCTACCACCGAGGCACTTGTTAGACGTGCCGAGAAGGCCGGTTACAAGGCCATTGCGCTTACCGTCGACACCCCCATGATCGGTAAGCGATTCGCCGACGAGTACAACGATTTCAAGCTCCCCGGTTATCTCAAGCTTGGCAACTTTCAAACTACCACTTCTGGTCCCATTGACATTGGCATGAGTCCTGGTTCTGCCAGTAAGAAGGCCATAGCTGCTGATGATGAAAATCAGAGCACCACTTCGCCCGAGGCCAACGCAATTGATCCTAGACTCAATTGGGCCGAGACCATTCCCTGGCTGCGCTCTATCACTAAACTGGAAATTTGGGCTAAGGGTATTGCTACTGCTGAGGATACTGAGGCCGCCATTGCCGCTGGCATTGACGGTATTTGGATTTCTAACCACGGTGGCCGCCAGCTTGACTCTACCCTGGCCACCATTGATTCTCTTCCCGAGGTTGTCGAGGCCGCTAAGGGCCGTGTGCCGGTCCATATTGATGGCGGATTCCGTAGAGGTGGTGACGTTTTCAAGGCCCTTGCTCTCGGTGCTGACTTTGTCTGGCTTGGCCGCCCTATTCTCTATGGCCTTCAATATAACGGCGAAAAGGGTGCCGAGTTAGCTCTCGACATTATCCGTGAGGAGTTCAAGTACGTCATGGCCATGACCGGTACTGTTGACACCGCTAGTATCAACAAAAAGCAGCTTGTCAGAATTGGACCTGCCATCCAGAAGTTGTAAATGCTTTTTTTTTCTTTTCCATGTAGCTAAAAGTACAGTTGTTTTTGTATTCTTATATTTTTTTAGTTTGTTGGTGAATGTTTGTAAATATACCCTAACCCAAAACAAAGTTTTGGCTTTCTAAATTCCGTGAAGGCCTGGGTCGTTTCACGCCAATATCTAGGAGAAAACTCGCCAGCATGAGCAAACAGTTACAAACCAAGGCACTTTCTGCCGATCTCATTACGCTGTTAAAGCCGCGGCACTACTTTGACCAAGTTCCTGCTGGGGTTCCCTACAATGTGACTGAGACGCGAGCCAAGCTGCGCGACCTACACATTCCAAACTATGTTAGCGAATCAACCCGCCCCACCGCGCTGCGACTATACCGTGCTCTTCACCGGGCTGCAGCACGCCAGATGGACCCCCTCACACGCTATTTTCTGCGTACACACATATGGGAACGTACCGAAGCATACCGCCACATCACAGAGCCAGAAAAAATTGTGATCCTGCTGCGGGACGGCCAGAAATATCTTGATACTCTCCAGGCGGCTCTCACGCGCAAGACTGGGTCTAGGGCTTCTGCCGAGGTGTTGGAGTTTGCTCTGAAAAGGTACCGCGTAGAAGAAGGCCCTCTGAGCCGTCTTCTTTTATCGCCGCGATTGGAACCCACACTGGCCATCAGCGTGCGGAACCTACAAGTTCCGGCTGGCCTGACAACTTACGAAGCGTATGCCAGTGCAGCCAAGGCGGGATCTGACTTCTACTTTGAGTTCACTACTCTTCTCAAACGCTCACAGTCTGTGGGACTGGACATGAATACAAGTGGGACAAAGATTGTGTTTGAGCCTATTGTTGATGGTACCGTACGTGGCACTCCCCTCTCTCCCGCGCGCCAGAAGAACAAGATCAAGAAACACATTGGTCACATCATTGAAAGCAGCAAAAAGCCTATCGATGAGGCAGTTTTTGCGTACCTAGAGCACATGATCCGCGACTCCTTATCGATTCATGTTGTCAGGCTCGGCCAGAAAGGCACAAACGAGATGCTTTCGGCCAAAGTGTATGTCCCAAAGTCTAAGACTAAGCGGTTTTATACTCGCCGGCTAAAGGACTTTCTCGAGCAATCTTATGTGATGGTCCGGGATCCTCAACTAGGCAAGCTAAAGACTGTGCTTCCGTCTGTTGGTCGGGTGAGCTCGGTCTTGTTAGTTCAATAACAGCATTCTTCATTTCTACTCTTGTTAATCTTGCATTTCCTCATTCAAAGTTTATTTGTATAAAATATTTATTGTGTACATACAGTTATCTCTAACCGCTCTAATCATTAAAATAAAAAACCCCCATTGTTAGACAAAGACTCCTAAGCTTCCTCCTCTTCATTATCTTCTTCAATCTCGGCATCAAAAAATATGAACCGTCTGAGATCCTTTTCTAGCACACACCCTATACCCCGGCGGTTGTTAATTGTGAAATGTGTCGGAATAAACCTCTCATCTTCAAACACTCGGGAGCGGTATATCTCAATATCGACACTTCTGACATCTTCAGCAAGCTTCTCGAGAGAGCAACCAGGATGGTAGGGAACATTTATGAAATTTGACAGGGAGTAGTCAAACGTCAGCAATGCCTTTTTGTTTGGTCCAGCAACTAAAATTGCATACTCTTTGTCGGACACAAATTGAGCTCCTTCGATATGTTTAAACTCTGCAGATTCAAGCTTAAAATTGGCAATCTCAAAGTACTTAATGGACTCGGTATTATCCAACTGAAATCGCGCGATTGTGACAATCATGGAGTTTTTGTACATAGCAACGTAACAATGAGTACCTTCCGTCAAAGACTTTACAATACGAACATCTGCATGTACTTTGCTGGCATTGCTATCCACAAGTTTCAAACCGTCACTGACAAATGTTTGTTTTAGCATCTTAGCCTTTATGATATCTAACACTACCAGACAGCTGCTGCCTAGCACATCGTTAGCTGATATTAGATCGGTTGCTGACTGGTGTAGATCGATCCGGTCTTGGTCGCCTGGATTGTAAGTGTGTTTAGTAATATACTCGACCACCTTGCTTGTTACCGTAAACTTGCCCATTCCATCTGTCGCCTGGTCCTTAATGGGCACACCTGTAATCTCTTCAAAGAGAATTTCAATCCACGTACAAAAGTACCGAAATAAGCCAAACTGCCCATTCAGATTCCATATTAGATCGTTGGCCATCTTAGTGAGCGCAATCACTTGTGTGAGACAGACATCAAGCTGACCAGCGTCAATTCCTAACATCGGGCCTCGCTCTTCCCATTTACCCAACCCTCGGAGTTCTGTAAGAAACAAAATCAAACGTTCACAGGCTGGTAGTAGATATTCAAATAAAGTGTGTCGGATGTGTTCGTATGAGTGAAAGCACTGTTTACGCCACTTTTTAATACCCCTTTCGCGCAAAGACTCTTGAATCCAATGCTTAACAGCCGGATCAACAGATCCTGTCAGCAGGGTATCAAGAAGCAAAGCCTCCGCGCTCACCTCTTCTTCTCCGTCGTCTGTATTACTAAAATTCCTACTGTAGCTATATACCCCTGGTCCTGGCGCCGAAGCCGAGTCATCGTGGTTGCGTTTACTGATTGCCTCATTCAAAGGCGTAAAAAAATTCGAATTGGCGGACACCATGTTATCCATCTCAGCTCGTGTGTTTTTTAAGCTGTCCTTAATGTACTCGAGTATTGCCATGACCCGCGCTGGTGTCACCGTCACGTCTGCCAAACATGGGCCGTATTCATTGATGAATCCTAGTGTCATTGGAACGAGAGTGAGACTATAATTATCAGTTGCAAGAATAACGTGACTAGTCTGATCTTCTGTAGAATTTATAGATATCACGCGTGCCGTAGGGTTTATTTGAATTGAGCCGATGTTCAGAATGTTGTACAGGGTGATGGAGACGAGACCAGTGCTAGAGCCGCGCAGGATAATGCTAATTTCAAATTTCTGAGGGTCTTTGATAGCATTGTTATGAATCATCTCCTCCATGACTGTTCTCTGCAAAAAGTAGCTAGACCTAAAATTATGTTAGAAATTGCAAGTAACCTGCTAAACTCCAGTACATACTCCGACGTAGGACCCTGGATCGATATCAGTTTAGGGATGTGTTTTACAGGATCCAGCTTTAAAACACTCTTAAGCGGTAATGAGCCCCGTATTTTATCAGTAAATCGCAGCTGATTCCAGGTTATAGCTGTCCATTCAGTTTCTGTCTGGGGCTGTTGGAGGTTAAACAGTAGTTTGCCGTTATCCGTGTTATACACCCGGCACGATCCGTCTTTGAGTAGTAATGCGAACGACCTGCCTGTGGATCAATTAGTAATTTAAGCACTGCTGTACTGGAAAACAAACTTACATACCATCATGCTTCCATGCTACCTTTGTCGGCAGCAATTGAAACTTTCGGGGTGTCAGAGACCATACGACCTGTCCCGAAGCCCTGTAAACAATCAGTCCGCCATCTTTCGTGTCCAGTGCTAGCATCATCATGTCCATTACAGGACACCACGTTAACAGGCTGGGGTTAATGACTGACGTTGCAGTTCCAGCAAATAGATCACCAAAATCCTGACTTTCTTCTGATTCTGAACTTGAACTCGACATAGTCGTTGTGTTGTAGATGATGCTTTAGAGATGAAAAGAGTTTTCAAACTTGAACAAAAAAACAAAAACAGATAAAATAACCTCCCAATTCAGAAATCTAAGCATCTCACTTTCTTTTTTTCTTCACTCAATCATTTAACAATGTTCAAACGCAAAGCCCAGGTAATATCTTTGTTTATTTATGGTTGTTGGTTTTTAATATTACCATTTTTAATTTTCTTACAGTAACTAACATCTAAGATAATAAGACTAAGCCATTTTCTAATCTCAAGAGTTCTGCGCGAAGACAGCTTCTTCAGAGCGTTTGTAAAAACTTTGGGATTGACGATGCTAAACTCTCGCCCGAAGCCAAACTCGCTCTGGCCCCCAAGGATCTTCGTCACGCCAGAATAATTCTCCATGGTGATGAAAAGGCTGTTCTATACACTGATATAGATGGCAAACCGCTGTGGGTCAATATTAACGACAAATACCTCGTCCCCACGATTTACACTATGTGGAAGTCGCCATACCTCGTCAAGCTGGTGCAAACACCCGGCCAAGTACTGGAAGTGTTACAGGGCGGCGCAGATCTCATGATACCTGGATGCTTTCCGCCGTACCCAGATGTTCAGGCCGGTCAGATTGTGGCGGTGTCTCTACTGGCAAGACCCACTGTACCTATCGGTGTCGGCATTGCTCTCACGTCTCTCTCGGCCTTAGATCGCAGCAACAAGGGCAAAGCAGTTCAGATGGTTCATGTCATTGGAGACTCACTTTGTGACAGATTTAAATCAGAACTCAAGCCGCCCATGGAATTTGATCTCACTATTCCTTACATTTCGGGTGCGGATGTTGCAGAGCCAGTTGGCACAGTGACTGGCTCGTCAGCTACGCCAGAAGTGGTAGCTCCTGTTTTTGAGGTAGAAACACCCGTTGAATCTGAGGCTATCGAAGCTGTCAAGGATTTGAATATTGATAGTGAGAGTGCATCTGAAGCAAAGAAATCTGAGTCTACTCAGGAAATCGAAATAGACGAATTCACTACCGATGAAGTGGACGAGGCCTTCAAAACTGGTCTTTTGCAAGCCCTTCGCAAAGCACTCGACGAGCCGATTGAGGTTCCTATCACGGCCTCCAATTTTATTGGCAATTACATTCTTGAAAATTTACCAATCGACTCACCCAATATGAATCTTAAAAAGTCATCATGGAAAAAGGCCTCCAAGTTTTTCAAGGCAATGGAAAAAGAAGGTCTTGTCAAGGTCAAGGACCGCGGTGATGAGGTAGTTATTCAGTCTGTCAGCGGTAAAGAGGACGATAGAGTCAAGAATTTTGTTATTTTCAAAACCAAGAAAAAGGTCAAGCCTGTTGTGACCACAAAGTCGTCTCAGGGCACTAAGCTCACCTCAATCGACCTTTGGAAACCACATTCCAACACGCTCAAGTTTTTGAGAGAAGCTGATCCTAACACAGTCGCTCAATACTATGACAATCTCATGCTGCGAACAATTCTTGTTGGCTACATCAACAGCAAAAAGCTCACTGACAATACCAACCGGAAAAATATTGTAGCTGATGACCTGCTTGCGTCTGCTCTGAGCATGCCCAAGGAATCAGCACTGAATGCTCAGCTGCGCGTCATCAGTCGTGACAAGATTCTTGCGCGCATTCAGTCTAACTGCACGCCGTTCCATGTCATTTACGACCCTGAGGATCCTACTTTAGCTGATGAGACTGCAGCTGCTTTACTCAAAACCTTTAAACCCGCTAAGGGCGTTGTACCCACTATTCTCATTGAAACAGAGCGCCGCGGTGGTAATAAGGTCGTCACGAAGGTGACTAACCTTGAGGCTTTCCACATTCTACCGACTGCCCTTGCAGAGGAACTTAGAAAGACCTGTGCAGGCTCGACCAGTGTTAACCCCGTCAAAGAGGGTTCCGACAAGATGGAAGTTCTTGTGCAAGGTCCCCAGATTAAGGCCATCCAAGATGCGCTCGCCAAGCGTGGCGTCAGACAGCAGTGGGTGGACGTCAAGGAAAAGGGTACAAAGAATGGAAAAAAGAAGCGTTAAAAAACAATTTGTATTTATATCTTGTATACTAAAAACAATTTTTTTTTACACTACTAAGTATATAAGTTAGTTTCTTACAGAAAAATTTAAATGTTTAAAATGCATTTTGAATTAAAAAAGAAAATAAATATAGCTAGTAAAACTACTTGACTTGAATTAGTCGACCTCCTCGACGGTAGGACCGGAAGCATCGCCGCCAGAAGATGGGGCTCCAGCTCCAGGAAATCCTCCAGGAGCTGCATTAGGAGTGCCGCCAGCACCGTAGAGACTAGAAAGAATAGGGTTGGCAATGCCCTCAAGCTCCTTCTGCTTGTCTTTGTACTCATCAGTAGTGGCAGTCTGATTGTCGTCAAGCCAAGAGATAGTCTCATTAATCACCTTCTCCAGCTTTTCACGATCATCAGCTGATACCTTCTCCTTGAAGTTGTCTTCAGAACTAGTGTTCTTCAAAGAGTAAGAGTAGGACTCAAGACCGTTCTTGGCAGCAATACGGCTTGCCTCTTTTTCGTCTTCTTCCTTGTACTTCTCGGCCTCAGAAACCATGCGCTCAATCTCCTCCTTGGAAAGACGACCTTTATCGTTGGTGATAGTTATCTTATTGGTCTTTCCAGTACCCTTCTCAAGAGCGGAAACGTTTAAAATACCGTTGGCGTCAATATCAAAGGTAACTTCAATTTGGGGAACACCGCGAGGAGCAGGAGGAATACCAGAAAGTTCGAACTTACCGAGCAAGTTGTTATCCTTGGTCTTGGTACGCTCACCTTCGAAAACTTGGATCAGTACACCAGGCTGGTTGTCAGCATAGGTAGAAAAAACCTCAGACTTCTTTGTGGGAATAGTGGAGTTCCTGGGGATGAGCTTGGTCATGACACCGCCAGCAGTTTCAATACCAAGAGATAAGGGAGCAACATCAAGAAGAAGAAGATCTTGAGTCTTAGATGAAGTATCACCTGTAAGAATGGCAGCTTGGACAGCAGCACCGTAGGCGACGGCCTCATCAGGGTTGATAGACTTATTGGGTTCCTTGCCGTTGAAGTAGTCGGAAACCAACTTTTGTACCTTGGGAATACGAGTAGAACCGCCGACAAGAACAATCTCATGAACAGAAGACTTGTCAATCTTGGAGTCGTGAAGAACTTTTTCAACAGGATCAAGGGTGGATCTAAATAGATCCTGGCAGAGCTCTTCAAATCTAGCACGAGTGATGGATGTGTAGAAGTCGATACCCTCGAACAGGGAGTCGATTTCAATAGAGGTTTGGGCAGAAGAAGAAAGTGTTCTCTTAGCACGCTCGCAGGCAGTTCTCAGACGTCTGAGAGATCTCTGGTTAGCCGAAAGATCCTTCTTGTGCTTTCTCTTAAATTCTGCAATAAAATGGTTGACAAGGCGGTGATCAAAATCTTCACCTCCCAAGTGAGTATCTCCTGCGGTGGCCTTGACTTCAAAGATTCCGTCTTCAATAGTGAGAAGGGAAACATCAAAGGTACCGCCACCAAGATCAAAAATCAAAACATTGCGCTCGCTTTCAGTCTTTTTATCAAGACCATAAGCGATAGCAGCGGCTGTGGGTTCGTTAATAATTCGAAGCACATTTAGGCCGCAGATTAAACCGGCATCCTTAGTAGCTTGACGTTGCGAATCATTAAAATAGGCAGGGACAGTTATGACAGCATCAGTGACCTTGTCACCAAGGTAGCCCTCAGCAGTTTCTTTCATTTTTGTCAGGATCATGGATGAAATTTCTTCAGGGGTGAAAACCTTGTCCTCACCCTTAAACTCCACTTTAATCACTGGTTTGCCGGCTTTATCGATTACGGAAAATGGAAAGTGCTTGATATCACTTTGAACTTCAGAATCAGTATATTTGCGGCCTATCAGTCTTTTGGCATCAAAAACTGTGTTGGCAGGGTTCATGGCAGCTTGGTTTTTAGCAGCGTCGCCGATCAGACGCTCAGAGTCTGTGAAGGCAACAAATGAGGGAGTGGTTCTGTTACCTTGGTCATTAGCGATGATTTCAATTCTGTCATTTGTAAAATGGGCCACACAAGAGTATGTGGTACCAAGATCAATTCCGACAGCTTTAGTCATTGTTTTTAAATATTAGTTTATTAGGATTGTAGTGAGTTAGGTTGTTGATTTGCGTTATAATCGCTTAAGTTTTAGATAGTTTTGTTAGATGTGAGAGATGGAGAGGAATGAGAGGAAGTGAGAAAATGGAAAATGGTCGGGTTTTTATAGAAAATTGTGTTGAGCATTCTTGTGCACAGTAAGAAGGTAGTTTTTTTTTCACAAGATGGCAACTGGCAAAAGGTTTGATGATTCTAGAAGTTTCATTGTGGTTTGAGTTGTCACAAAAGTAAATGCGCACTCTTTTTTTGTTCACAAACTGGTGAAATCTACAACCATCGAGAAGTTTCGATTTTCTTCTTGCAGTTTCTGGACATTTGTGCGGCTGTGGCTTCAACAAACCTAAAAATAAAATCCACAGTGTTTCAACACCTTCAGATTAGCAACCAAGCCTTGCCACAATCAGATCCAAAACATAGTTTTAAAAAATGCCACAAAAATTCGAGAAGCTTCAAGATTTTTAATTGAATGAGAAATAGAATTTGGTCGTGGAAAAAAAACGTGGCAAACTGATCGCCAGGACAAAAACTTGATTCTACTGTTGTCACAATCAAGGCTCGCTTCTCTCATTTAGAGTTAGCCCTAGCCCTTCATCTCACACATCACTATACAAGCTGTTTTTAATCGACGTCATTGAAACTCAAAAAATGCGGTACAAATAACCAAAAAAAGTTATGCGCAGTTACTAATAGATTATGTACACAACCAACCAAAAAGAAGACGGTGTAGTAGGTGTCTTAAATTCCTTATCAATCTTCCTGTCCAAAGATAATAACACTTTTGACATAAGTAGCCACTGCAAAAGAGTGTAGATGATATAACCTCTTCTGTCTCCAAAAAAATGCTGTTTTCCAACCTGAAATTTAGTTTTACCAGTTTTTATTCTTAATATTAGTCCCTTCCCCATAAAATAGTACACAAGGGTCTTGTCGCCCCTTTTTTCTAATATTTATCATCAAGAACAGCATTTGTTCCTGTCCACATCATATTCGCGTTATTTTGCGCCACAACAGGGTTACCACAGTAAAAAAAAACTTCATTTAATGGCGAAGAATCAGGTTTCCCTTAACACATGGAGCAATTCATGGGGAATCCGGCGCCATCGAATGCTGATACTACTTGTGCGCGTTGAGAGCGCTACTT
>JAKVQX010000110.1:0-33835 GCA_030463015.1 Geotrichum citri-aurantii
AAAAAAAAAAAAAAAAAAAAAAAAAAAAAAAAAAAAAAAAAAAAAAAAAAAAAAATCGGCAAGCAGGACTGTACAGGCAAGCACTTTGCTGCGCCTCCACATAAGATCTGGACCTAGCTTTTGTGATTTTCGGGTGTTGGATTTTTAAACTATGAACATTAAAGTATATATAGGTTTTGCACGGATTGAATCTGATATACCATAAAAGCCCTTTTTTTATATAGTCTTTTGTCTCTACGAATAAAACACACCCAACATGGACCAGAAAAAAAGGCACAGTAAATAAAAAATTTGCTTGTTTTGCCGCTACTACCAAAGCATCCCGCCTTCTCAACATCAAAACATGTACAAAAAACCAAAAAAAAAAAAAAAGCAGTGCTTGTTAAGCTTAGCCTCAAGCACGCGTATGCGTGAAGCTGGATGCTAAAACTGATATTGCCCCAGCTCGATAGCAAACCCAATAACGACTCGAGCATGGTCCGCCATCTTGCTAGCGTCGAGGCGGTCGACGGTGTCAAGGGGTGTATGCGCGAACGGGTTTGCAAGGTGCAGCGGCGCCTCAAAAAGATATGACACCGGGATCCCAACTTCATGCGCTGCAAAGTGGTCAGAACAGCCATACCCGCATCGGTCTTTCATCTCGATCTCGAGAGTGCTGGCTTCATTTTCTTCTCTGTCGCTGCCGTCGAAAAGCGCGCGTACTACTGACTCCACAAAATTGTTGAGAACAGGATTTGTGTTGTCGCGAATTAGAGAAAAATAGCGAGCGTTGCTGTTACGGGGAGCGAAGCCTGTCATGTCTTGGTGAAGTTGAGCACGAACGCGGTTTGTAGGAACCAGCGAGGCATTAGAAAGAACTGCACGCGAACCCTTCAGACCGGCTTCCTCGCCAGAGTACCAGTGAAAATGAATCTCGTTTGTGAGCTGCTCTGGATAGGCAGTGTAGTGTCCAAGAAGCAGTTGAAAAGCTTCTAGAATAGTTGCACAGCCGGATGCGTTATCGTCAGCGCCAGGCGACGGAAAAATGGCAGGAAAAATAAGACTTTTGGTGTCTAGGTGTGCCGAAACTATGATTATTGAGCTTTTCTTTTTCCTCTTCTTCGTTTTACTCTTGTTTGCACTAGCGTTGTTGCGAGCAGGGGTGATTTTGGCAATTATCGATGGCTGTTTCCAGGGATGCTGGACCAGCTTCGCAGATGCACTGACTTGACCCCCTATACTGCTGTTTGCTTCATCATCACTGTTGCGACTAGAAATAATAGCGTGAATTTGTTTTAACAGCCACAAACTGGCTTCATTTCCATGACCAGAGTTGTAGTAGCGATCCGGAAATGCGGACGAAAGATAAACGACGGTGTTAAACAGCCGCGATGTATTAGGCTGAAGCGATGTGATAGTGTCGAGATGAGAAATGGTTTCAGGGAAATTAACTCCTCTTTTCGCAAACTGGCTTAGAGTATTGCTATGGTTGCCACAATTATTGGTGAGCGGCGATCCGGGATGCAATTGTTTCACGTTGTTACTAGTGATCGAGAACAGCGAGACCGCCAAATTGGAGAGAAAAGACAGTTTCATTTCATTGATGTGGGCGCAACCTTTTGTCTAAATTGATAACTCCCCTTTGCTAAATTTTGTTTAGAGTGGATGATAAAAATTTACCTTGGCTGAAGGTTCAAGGACGGGCTCAGACTGGTTGCTGTGGAACAAATAGGGATCATGAAAATTGGGCCTATAAGCATTAGTAACTTCGGTATATTCAACCACAGTACATGAAAAAAGTATCTAAGTAAAAACTACGCAAGAACGCAGGTAAGCAGCAACGCACAGAACGCAGAAATGTATGACAACGGCACATGTTAGCCAAATGTCATTAAAATTGAGAAAAAACAACAAAAAAACAGCCAAGTATTGGGCAAGGGTAAGGATTTTATCCTAACTAAGAAGTCTGCAGACAAAAAGTTTCAAACATTGATGATTCTTTAGAAGTACGAGAACACAGAGAAGAATGAAAGATTTAATTGAGGAAAAGAAAAGGGAGCCTTTATTGCAATTTCATGTTAAAAACGAAGTACTCTTATTTTTGTATTATTCAAAAAAAACCTTAGTTTATTTCAATCAGCTGTCAGTGAAATTAAAAGTTGGGATGAGTGCTTTACTGATACCCAACTCGAGCAAGTTGCCAACAAATGTGACACTTGCCTAACGGAAACGCAGATTTATGAGATTTCGATGGTAATGCCCATTACATCTTAGTCAAATGTAAATATATGCTGAAAGCTGTATTCATGAGGCCATTTCAGCTTCTCTAAAATTATCATAGCAACGAGACATTCATGTCGAGACTTTCTAATGTGATTACAAAGCGCAAACTAAATCAGAATAGTTAGAAACATTGAAAAAGTACGTTTATAGACTGACTGGTTGCTTCTTAGTAGCACACTGATAGCCTCCTACTAGGTTATAAATTGATCAAAAATTCAGACTAATTAGAGTTGCTTGGGGGTCAAAAGATAATTTTCTAAAGGCAAGACCTGTATTGAGATAATTAGTATTTCAAGTTTAGTATGTAGGATTAAAAGTCAAGAAAATCATAAGATGCTCAAGGCTTAACGCCTCATGCTCAGTGCGTGCGGATGCCGCTCAGAGGCCTGTAATATGTAACACAAAGCAAACAATTGTGCATTGACTCGCTTATGGTTTTGACATGTGCTGTAAAATTTGGCAGAACTCGTCTAGTTCAGATTCATAAATACTTTTTTAATTGTTTAATCACCAGTAATGTACTCGTTTTGTAACCTTTTCCGAGATTTGGTAAAAGAAAATCTTCTTTTAGATAGATTGTAAAGTTCGTTTAGTAGAAGTGGGGTCAATAATTTATGGACAGTTGTGCTAAGTTAAAAAAAAAAACCCTTTTAGACTGGAGCCCTAAAAAGGAATAGTATCACGGAATTCACTTTTTCAAAAAAAAAAAAAAAAAAAAAGAACATGAAAGACAACCAAAAGACAACGGAAGAGAAATTATTTTTTGAAACTTGATTGGAGACTTTTATTAAGCTCTCTAGGCTACCAAAATCTTGATTTCATATTTTATTTATTAAATACATTGCATTCCTTATGAAATCAGTGGAATGCGCAGTTTGCATCATATTTACATACCAGTAGCATATGCATTCATTGCAGACAACATAAAAAAGTGATTTGATTTCATGATATATTCTAACACTACACCCTACCAACGCAACATTAGTATGTGATGTAAACATCAGAACTATCCCTGTTACGGATTATAAAGGGTTTCATGGTGATAACGTTGAGGCACATTTGAAGCAATCGCAAGTGAGCTTGGATATTGTGCTTAACAAAGCATTTTAAGTGACACGCAAACTTTGCTAAACTTTCGTTTTTAGCTTGCCAAAATTTTTTGAAGTGAATACTAAGACAGCCATTGAACAGAAAGCACATGCAACTATCAAGATACACAAAAACGCTTGACTTCCATGTCATTTTTCTACAGAAATATAGTACTTGAAATAATTAGATATAGTTTTAGTAAAGCATAGAATACCATGCCTTCTATTTTCTGGATTTTGTAAAATTGGTCATTAGTAATTTAGAGAATCTAGACATGAAGACATGGCTGCATTATGGGAATGATTACAAACAATAAAGTCTCAAAAAATCATTAAACGCTTGGTGCTAAAATCAAGTTGTGAAAAAGAAAAATTTGTAATTTTTGAATTATGGCTTGTTTTAAAATAATGAGCAGGGTATGCGTTTAATGTGTTGCTAGTTTCCGATGAGTGATGGAAATTACAGTTGAGCCCAAATTAATGGGTTTTTTCAAGTAGAAACCCGGTGGATAAAGTCAATCAATGTTTTCAAAACATGCACTACTTGAATAACAGTAGATGGTATCTGAAATGGTGGACTTTTTTTTTTTTTTCAAAAAGTGCTTAAATTATATCTTTTTTTATTTTGAATATTTTGAATATGAATAAGCCAAATTTCGTTCAGGCTCAGTTGCCGAAGTGAGATTTGAGTCCCTCAGAACAGCTTGTTTACATTTCAGGTACAGGAAGCAGCTCTTCCACAACAAACTGTCCGATAAGCTTAAACAAGTCGAAATTAAACCTTAACAGGAAATAGTTTTTCCTAATTGTGTTTGTAAGTTTACCATTTTAGCCCTAAAAATGCACCAATTCAGTTGCATTTGAAACGAAACTTTTTTTTTTTTTTTTTTTTGAAAAGTATTAAAAAAAAAACCCATACCGAAAAAAAGAAAGAAGATATTGTTTAAACATTGACCTGTACAAAAACTTGAATATTCAGAACACGCTTAGAAAAAATAGGAAAAAAAAAAAAAAAGTAAATTAGGGAAAATCATCGACCATTTCGCTTTTAAGAGTTTCAGCAGCGTGTTCGTTCTTTTCTCGCGTCGTTTTCTGTATTTCCTAAAAAAGACCCACAAAATCAAACAAACAAAAAAAAAAAAAAGAAAACGCACAAAATACCAACGGCATGAACACACAGATGAACCAGAAAGATTCATCCGCACGAGCCCTTCCAAATGAACCACAACATAGACTTTGTGGTGCCTGGTATTGATCAAGAAAAAAAAAAAAGTTCAAATATATAAACCTTTTATTTCCCACTATGTTTTTTTTCCTTCCTTTTTTTTTTTTCTTCTTCTTGTAAAACAAACCCCAACTTTCGTTTCTTCTAAATAAATATTTTTCTTTTTTTTTTCAATTGCATTAAGGTCAATTGATTTCCTTTCGTTTCTCTCCAACTTTTTTTCATTCTTTTTCAGACACCGTGCTCTTTTGTTTGTTGTTTGATTTTTTTTTTTTTTTTAAAATCTCGTGTATAAATCTTTTCTTATATTTTCTAATATTCAATACTTTTGTTCAGGTGCGTAAGTTGTTGTGCTTTTTGCTTTATTTATTGATGCCTGTAAATATCATCATATTAATCCGGTTTCTTTTATTCAATAGATTTTTCTGCTGCATTAACAATCCTCACGTTAATTTTTATAATCTTATTCTATCTGCTGGTTCTGATACCTTTCTAACAACACACCCACTGTCGCCTTGGATAATATTTGCTTATCGCTGCGACCCACCTGTTAATAGATCAAAATTTCTCCCGCTAATCCCACTACTAACATCGTTGCAAATCCGTCTTCTGCAACAGTTTTAACAACTTCAGCATCCTCAGTGTTGAATGTATCAACAACCTCTTCCAATTCAATTTTGAATACAGTCGAGTCTTCTCAAGCTCAATCCGATTCTGCTTCTTCTAGTTCCCAAATCAATCAGCTACCTCGTATTAACACGCAGTTGTATCAGCCAACTTCAACTACTCAATCTTCTAACTCTTTTCCTGCTGTCAGTTCTGGCCATCATCAGAATTTAACCTCTCCTTCAAATATTTCCAATTCGATTTACCATCCACCACCTTCAAGCTCTATCTCAACACCCCCGCCTCTTTCCTCAAACTCTCTGAGTTCTGCTCATCCTCCATCGTCTGCTTCATCTGTAACTTTTCCCAGATCATCTACGAACTCAAACTTTTATCACACGCATCAACCGTACTACACGCCTCAGCAATCAAATACTCCTCATTTGATTTCTCCAAATTCTGCTACTTCGAGCTCTTCCAGAACTGAAGTCCCAGCAACTCTGTACTCAAACTTTCATCCCCAACATTCGCAGGCGCAGCAACCTCAATACTATCAATACGATTCTAACACTCCTGTTGACACTAACCCCCCTTCTGCATTTCAACCATTTCCTCCACAGCAGCAAATGATGTCTCAGCCACAGCACGGGGCTTACTACCATCCTAATGTCCAACAACCTCAACCTCAGTACCAAATGGTCCCGGCGATGCCTCGGCCATATCCAACTGGGGTTTATGAGCACCCGCAGTATCAAAATCTAGTTGCTCCTTCTCTTCCTCCTCCTCCACACAGTGCACACTACTATTATGATCCACAACAACAACAACAACATTACCAGGCCATGCCTCATGTTATGGGACCTCCTATGGCTAATAATAACGGAAGCGTTCCATTGACCGCGGCAGCTGCTGCGCAGTTCCCTAGTATGGTCAATGCTATTGCCGTCACCAGTACTTCGCTTGGCCAAACACCACCTCCAGGAATCAAGCCCCGTATCACCACTACTTTGTGGGAAGATGAGGGAACACTCTGTTTTCAAGTTGAGGCTCGAGGCATTTCAGTTGCTCGCCGCGAAGATAATAACATGATAAATGGTACTAAACTATTGAATGTCGCTGGTATGACCCGTGGCCGCCGTGATGGTATTTTAAAAAGTGAGAAGATCAGACACGTTGTTAAAATTGGCACTATGTACCTCAAGGGAGTCTGGATTCCTTATGAGCGTGCTTTAGAGTTCTCGGTAAGAGAAAAGATTGTAGACTTGCTCTATCCGCTTTTTGTTGCAGATATCAAGTCATTTTTGTACCATCCGTTGAATTACACAAGAACTGTGCAGGTTTTAGCAGCCGCTGAGAGAAAGAAGCAAGTAGACCAGATTAGATTTCAACAACAACAGCAGCAAGATTATTACATTGCATCCAACCCAGTGACAGCAGCAGCTGCAGCGGCCTCTGCGACCTCGATGGTTCAGAGACTGCAGTCACCCTACGTGTATTCTGCCGGCCAGCATCACGTTCAACCACCCCCACCACCACCAGTTATGGTGCCACAGCCTATCCATCAAGTACAACAGCACCAAACTTTGAACAGACATAGCCCAGCGCCGTTGTTGAGTGCAGGCACTCCTACAATCGCTACTTCTGCCGCAAGCAAGGCCTTGCCTGGCATCACGGAACACGTCGAAAAATGATTATGAAAATTAAGAACTTTAACCAAAACACTCCTCCTTTCTACAACAAAAACCGGAAAAAAAAAAAAAGAAAAAAAGAAAAAAACCTTTGAAAATGTACAAAACTTATGTAAATTGATAGCTTGATGCTAAATAGTTTTGAATTTTTTTAAACTTTAGAAATTAAAAAGACTTTCACGTTTCTATGCACATCAATATGCACTTGCGTTTGTGCAGATCATTTTTTTGGTCGTGACAGCTTTACATTGACTGACAGATTTAATCTTGTAATTACACACCATCTACGTTCAGTGTTTTTCCAAAACTACTGTTTCAAAGTTAGGGTACATTGTAATATATATTTATTTTTTTCCCATGGCTATACATTAAAACACCATATATTGTAAAAGAGCAAATATAAACAGTTGGAAGTCGTGTACATGATTAGACCTCCTGCTCATTGCTGAGCTCAATACCGCCAATCGACCAGACTTCCTGCTCGTCCTCTACCTGATCAGAGAAGACGGTATCACCTCCAGCTGCAATGCGGTCGCTTTCGGCGGCAGCCAGCCTCAGTGCTACACGTTTAGTGTACTCCTGTACAGTACGCTGGCTGATGGGGCCAGTGCTAAACACACCACGCGCAATCCATGGCTCAAACACTCCCTCAAGGCCTTCATCGCGCAGCTTCAAGACGGCCAGATACGCTTTCTCGGCGGCAAGCTTGACGGGGATGATGGTGTCACGCACGCAGCCAAAAATGCCGGGGACAAGCACGTCGAGGTTGTTGGGAATGACCAGGTCATAACGCAGGCGCGCAACAGTACGCACGACTACGAGTGCCAGGCGTCGCGTCTCGACCGACCGCGTCGCAGTCTTGCCCATGGCCTGCGCAAGCTCGCGCGCAAACTGATCGGCACTCACAAGCTCAGGGTCCTGCTGCTGTTCATCATCGACAGAAAGTAAGAACTTACCAGCAGCGAGAATAGCATTTTCAGAAATATCGTCCTTGCTGTTGTTTATGTTGGACACAATAAAATCGGCCACAGTACGGGTCATGCTAGTGGACTTAATTTTGGGAGCGGCATCTTTAAGAATAGAGTTAAGCGTCAGAATACCAAACTTGATATTTTCGTTGTTGATAACTTTGGAAGAAATTAGCTTTTCAGCCTCTTCGTCGCCAACAGCGTTAGTCAAGCCACCAACAAGCTTAGCAAGAGTAACCTGCTTGTTGGCATCAGCCTCGACAAGCTGCTCCTCAATGAAATTGAGCAACAGAGTCTTAGAGGGAGCACCAAGTGTCTTTCCAGTAGTGACGACAATGTCAGACAGAGCCTTCAAGATAGAGGCAACAACACCCTCGTCCTCGGCGGCTCTGGCACCAGTAACTAGCTCAGTAATAAGAGGATCAACTCTAGTCTGGAGTTGGATCAAAGTGCTCAGAGCCTTACCAGCTCTAGTTCTCAGAGTCTCGTTAGAAGTGTCACTGAGCGCCTTAGCGAAAGTACGTTGCAGCTGAGGTAAGAAGGGCTTCAAGAAAGCGGGAATCTTTGTCAGCAAGATATTAAGGGTGTACAGAATAGCAGCCTTGACATCTGAGGGGAATCTTTCGCCAATTGTACGAATGAGAGGACCAGTAATCTGAGTGACAAACGGCTTAAGGTTGGAAGCGCTGGTACGCTCAACAATGTCAGCAATACCCAACGCCGACTGCTCTCTTTGATCACTAGTACCGTACATAAGACCTTGCAAGAAAACGGGCAAGATGCAGCTGGGTCCCTTGGGTAAAGCAAAACCGGGCAGTTCATCGCCAGGCTTGCCAGTTTGGCGCAAAGAGTTTCTAGTGACCTTGACAAGTTCTTCAAGCTCTTCCTTACTCTGCTGCTTGATCAACGCAGACAGACAGGTCCATGCACCCTTAACGACATCATCATCAACTTCATCCAAAGAAGAGATACCCAGGGAAATCCAGTCGTGAGTGTAGACGGAGTAGTCCAGAGTGGTACCCTTGAAGAAGTCGGCAGTATGGTTGAAGGTGACGGCTCTGACCTTGGGGTCGGTATTACGGGCAAGAGATAGCAAGTGCTGCATCAGAGGGTGAACACCACCATCACTGTTGACGGACAACAAAATGGTATCCAGAGCCTTGCCACTCTCTTCAACGACGGTCTCATCGTTACCAGCAACAATGGCTTCGACCAAAGCATCAACAACAGCAGACAATCTCTTGACCAAGGCAGAACCAGCGACAGCGGCCAAAGCACCAAGAGATTTGGCGTTTGAGACTGTCATAGGAGGCTCCAACAGTGTAGGGATAAGAACAGGGAAAATGACACCACTCTTAGCAGACATGATCTGCCTCAGAGCAGCCAGAGCGTTTTCAGCAGTGTCTTCAGACTGAAGCATGGTAATAAGATCAGGTAGAATTTGGTCAACAACACTATTACCAATGGCATCTTGAAGAGAGTCAAATGCCTTAGCAGCAGCCTTACGAACCTCATTATCAGGGTCACCCAAACCTGTGCGAATAACATTGATAATAAGCTTCTGGTGCTCATGCAAGTCGTCCTCGTTAGTAGAGTTAATGAGCTCGGTAACAGCAATGCAGATACCCTGTCTGGCATCTGGATCGCTAGTAGCCATACCGTCTTCCAGAGTAGGAAGCAATCTGGAAAGCGAGGTACTACCCACACGACGAACAAGCTCGCCAAGAGCCAGTGCAGCAATAGTTCTTTGCTCTTCGTCAATGCTTGCGAGACGACGAATGATGGTCTGGGTAAGAGTGGGCAGAATGTCCTTGACCATACGGGGGGTGTTGGCAACCAAACTCTTCCAGACTTCAATAGCAGCAGTGCGTACCTGACCAGAGGTATCAGTGCGGCACATGAAAATAGATGCAAAGATACGGTCACGTCTCTCCACACCAAGGACGTCGACAAGAGTCTTGTTGACATCACCATAAATGATCTTATCTTCTTCAGAGAGCTCGGCCTTACCACTGACACCGGTGAGCTGGTAGAGCAGATCACCAGTAAGCTCGACTGAAGCAATTCTGATACGGTAATTAAAGTCAGAAAGACCACGCTCAAGTTCAGGCAACAGCAAGTCTACAGCCTTAGTAGCATAGTTCTTGACAATAAGTCTACCTGCTTTGAGTGATGTTTCACGGATAGACTGGTTTTCATCAGCAAGACCAGACAGGACAGGAGGAATAATAGAAGTCAAATAAGAACTGAAAGCAGAGCCGAAACAAGCAGGCAAGAAAATCATCATAGGCATGAAACCTTCGCGAACAAAAGACTTAGGACTAGTACAATTCTTAAGAATAATAGGCAAAAGCTCATCAAGCTTACGAGTACCCAAACCATAAATGATTTCAGCAAGACCTTGGGCAGAACCAAGACGGTCACCAACCTTTTCTTCAGATTTAAGATTCGAGAGAAGTCTTGGGATGAGGTCAGGAAGCTGGTCTTCACCTAGCTTCTCTACCAGAGTACCAATAGCTCTACTAGCAGTAGAACGAGTGGCAGGAACGGGGTCGACCATAGAAACTTCAAGCTCAGCGACAAGAGTGTCAAGATAAGGAATCAAATCTCTAGAATCGGTAAGAATGGACATATTACCAACAATCTGACAAGCCTTACGCTTAACACCAGCAGAACGGTCTTTAAGACCACGGTAAAGAACGTGGATGACCAAAGCAAGTGAGGGACCATCAATGTAATGAACAAACTGAGTTTTGAGCAAGCCGTCCAAAGCTTTCTCGGTGTACTGAGTGGGATCACCAATAGCTTTAATCAAATCAGGAACCAAAGTCTGAATCTCGGGGTTACGAATAACTTCACCAAACTTCTTCAAACTGGCGTTAGCAGCATTACGGACCTCACGATGTGTGTCATTAAGAACACCAACAAGCTCTGGAACGATAACAGAAAGAGAAGCAGAAAGCTGCTTGGGATCAAGGTAGGCCATGGTACCCAAAAGTTCAACGGCACCCTTCTTACCTCTCCAAGCAGTCTGATTGAGATTCTCAAGAGCAAGAGGGATGAGCTGCTTAATACCATAACCAGTAGCGTGCTTCATAATTTGTCTGGCTGCATAGGAAGTAGCATCACGAACCTCGGGAGTAGTATCACCCAAACTAGCCAGGATAAGGGGAATGATCTCCAAAGCATAAGGCTCAAAAAAGCTACCTAAACTTTGAGACAAGGTCTCAAAAGCAAATTGAGCACCTTGTCTCTTCTTGGCATCTCTGCGTTCTTCGACAGCCTCAGTAAGAGTTCTGATAATATCATAATCGGCCAAAGCAGAAATACCAACGCCTTTTACCAAACCAGCCATACCGTAAGCGGCACCTCTTTGCTCAGCAAGTTTAGTACTAGTGAGCAGCTTGTTGAGCAGGAATTCAATGTAGCGGCTGAGTTCTGGCTCAAAAAGCTTGACAAGAGGAGGAAGACACTCTGAAACAGCAAACTGAACATCTTCGTTAGGTGTATCAAGAGTAGCAATCAGACGATCAACAATCTTTAACAGACGAGGGTCATCAGCTTGCAAATGTCTTGCCAGAGCACCGTAAAGAACAACAACATTCTCTCTAATGTTATCCTGAACTTGGGATTTAGCAGAAGGCTTGGAAAGGTAATGCTCAAAAATAGGAATTAGAATCTCAACAATCTTGACACCATGATGTTGAATAACAGCCATGCCAGCTCGCTGAATCTCAATTCTGACACCAGCATTCTTGTCACCAAGAGCTAAATCATCAATGAGAAAAGAGAAAAATTTAGAGACAGTCTCAAGGTCAAACTGAGGAGCAAGCTCTTGGAAAGCATAGGCGACACCAGTTCTGGCATCTGAAGCATCGGGCTGGTCAAAAGAAGCCTTAATAACCATACCAAACTTATCCTTGATAGGCACAGGAGGCTTGGACTTTTCAAGGAACAGCTCAGCCAAAGTAGCATAAACTTGGTGGAAAGAACCTGGAAGAGCGTGAACCGCAGCAGCTAAAGCAGTAGCAGCCGAACGACGGAGAGGGGCATGTTCAGCCTCCAAGAAGGGAATCAACTTAGCTGGAGTCTCTGCGTCAATAGAAAGTTCATTTTCTTCCCAGATGTTGTTGGCAAGCTCGACATTGACCTGCTCATGGTCAAACTTCTCGATCCAAAGCTCGCTAGAATAGCCGAGCTCAGAAAGCTCAAGCTCGTCATCAATAAGCTCCAAAAGAGTGGTACGAACAAGATTATCTTTGGAAACAGTGGCCTTAATGAGAACATCAAGTTCTTCATCATTGAGGTTGAAAGAAATGCTCTGGACAATGCGGTTGAGACAGTCTCTAGCAGACTTACTCTTAGTGGGATTTTGTTGCATTAAAACCACAAGAGCGCTCATGAGACGGCCTCGAGGAGTAATCTCAGACTTAAACTCCTCTGCATGCTCAGTTAAAATCTCAAGAGATAGCATGACCTGCTCCTCAATCTCATCATCAACAGTTGTACCAACGCCACCCTTACCTTCGATGACACGAAGGGCAAGGGGAACAATGTAGATAAGAGAAACATAATCAAGTGGACGCTGGTCACTCAAAAATTTGATTCTGTAAAGAATTCTGGTGACCAAGTCTTTCAAAGGTTCCTCTGTCAAAGAGGCATCAACAGATACACCCAGGGTTCTAAGGATTGCAATACCAACAAATTCACGCAGAGGAATCAAACGGTCAGAAATACTGTTAGAAAGCTTCAGGAAAGTAGCAGCAGGCTCACCTTTAAATAGCTTGTGAACAGGGCTAGTAAAAAGATTGATTAAAGCAGTAACTGATCCAGGAAAGTAGTAGTCAAGACCATCAGGGAAGGACTTGGCAAGATCAGACAACGCATCAAGAAGACCAAGAGAGTGAATGGCCTTGACATAATAGGACTTGAGACGATCCCGAACAACAGCCTCTTCAGCAATTTGTTTGTCATGCTTTGCCTGCTCTTCCTTAGTGAGCTTCTTAGGCTTATCAGCATTACCCTTCTTGTTGGCAATTTCTTTACGAACAGATTCTTCCCATTTCTTCTCAGCATATCCCTTGATATTTTTATTCTCAACGTACTTTTTCGTGTTAGCGTTACCAAAAACCTCAGTAGAAAGTTGACCCTCAGGAGTAGCCCAGATCTTGAAATCTTCCTCGCTCACAGGGACATCAGTAATTTGCAGACCTTCAAAAATAGTCTTGGTAATGAGAGGAGTAATAAGCTTGTTGCTAACAAAAGACAGAGTGGAAGCAGCAGAATAGCAAGCGTTCAGCAGCAACTGATCGTCATTAGCATTACCCGATTTCAACAACAACAGAATGTCTTCGTACATCTTAATACCGTTAGTAGCAACAAGCTTACCAGGATCAATACCTAGACGCAGAGAAAGAGATGTCCAACCGCCTTTGGTGTCAACCAGCTTATGGTGAGAAAGAACAAGCAAACTGGCAACGTTGGCTTCAAGAATCTCGTTGTCAACGTTCAAAGAACTGTTCTCAAAAGCATTTGAAAAAATAGCGTTAACAACACCACCAAGACGAACAATAGGAACATGAGTGATTGTCTCTTCAGCCGAAGTAGACTTATTTGTGACCAGCAAATTAAGGGTATTGATGAAAAGGGCACCAATAAAGTCCTGGTGGCGGATGTAGAGCTCAGGTAAAAGAGCGCGACTAAGCTTAGCAACAACAGGAGAAGGAGATGAAGTCAAGAAAAAGATCCAAGCAAGAGCCCACTCAGTGGAAATAGTGTTATTGTCAAGCTTGATCAAAGCAGAAACAGAAGATTGCAGAGCGTGAACTGCCCACTTAAGATCAACCTCTTCAGTCAATTTGGTAAAGGTTCTGTAAGAAGTCAAGAAAGAGCCTTTAGGATTTTTTAAAGACAAAGGAATAACAGAAGCATCCCTAAAGATGGCACCGGCCTCCTGACCCTCAAGCTTGTTAGCCAAAACGACAACCGCAAGACCAATGGCAACAGCCTTGTTTTGAACAGCAGATGCAGGGTTGCTGTTAACATCCTTCCAAGCATCAATCAGCTTGGGAGAAACCTGAGAAAGAAACGTAGCAACATTTGGAGAAATCTCTTTAAACTCGAGAAGGGAATCGACCAGGGCAGAAATCCAAATCTTTCTAAGGTTTAACTTCTTATCAGAAATACCCTTAACAATGACATCGACAGAAGGCTTTTCAATAGTGGTGCCGGCTTGAAGATCAAACAACAGGTGCTTAAAATAAGCGGCAGCCAGACTATCTAGTGCGCTCTCATTAATTTCCTTGGAAATAACATTGGCAATACCAGCATAAACTAACTTTGAAGTAATCTCACTAGCAACCAAAGAGCTCAAAGCTCCACCATACAGTACTCTGTGATCGGCGTTTGTAACTTTGTTAGTCTTCAGAGGAGTGACAATAGCCAATGCGACTTTGTCCAACTGAGTAGCCTCAACTCTAATGTTTTTTAAAATACTATTGACGGTGTTTGAACTATATTGGCGAGTTTTGGCGTTTGTAGAGCCAAAGCATGATAAGAGAGGGCTTATAAGAGAAGATGCAAGTGCTGGGGAAATGTCGATAAGAGGGGAAATGGAATTAAAGAGAGTGGGAATAATGGTCTCTAGAACAACCTCAGGGGAACGAAGAATGGCTTTAGAGACAGCAGGAGCAATAGTTGTATCAAAGTCTTCTTGAATCAAAAAGTCTGAGAAGAAGGGTGTAAAAGCATTGACAACAGCAGTAGAGAAAGAAATCTTAGATCCCAGAACAGCTTGAACATAAACTTTATAAATATTGGCCTTTTCTGATTCAATGATTTGTTGAACACCGGGATTAGTAGCAGTCAGATCAATAGCTGCACCGGCTAAGGTAGAGATAGTAATAAATCTAGGGACATAATCAGTCGTAGACGTCGGGGTTTCTAATAAAGATTTAATGTAAAATTCCGCAAATTGAATAGATTTAGCCTGATTATGTGCAAGCGATCTTACAATTGATGTTCTAGTGTCGCGCAAAGATGATTGAACTTTGCGACCTCTCTTTTCGACGCCCGGCGCGGTAAAAATTTTAAACAGAAGCTTACCTTGCGAGAAGATAAGACTCTTGATAGCATCTGAAGCATTATCAAATGTAGAAGCTTGCGACGTAATGATCGCATTGATCCATTCGAGAATCGTAATAAGATCAGTGGTAGCGATGGTTTTCGACGAAGAAGCAATTTCGTTAGTGAGTAGAGCAAGTTTGAGAAGAGCGATCGGATCCTTGAAGTTTTTTAGCAATAAAACAAAAGCATTTTGAACAGTTAGTCTCGAAAGTGAATCTTCATAATGGCTGTGAGTTGAAAATAGAAGGGTGATGATGACTTTCAGATCATCAGCAGAAATATCTATTCAGAGATTAGTATGGCACAAATATGAGAACAATAGTGTGTAAAACATACCTTCTTTGACTGCCGTTGTAGAAAACTTTTTGATAAAAGGAATTCTAGTTAAAGGGGAAGAGCTTTGCAGCTCATTGAAAGCTCGACTCTTCAATTGAGTCCAGCTATCAGAAGACTGCTCTGCCATTTTTTTGTCTCTGGTTAAATAGTGTGAGTAAAACAAGCGATACTGAAAAGTGCGGTTAAGAAAGGTTAAACATACTTTGATATCAACAAGAAGTAAACTTGAGATATGAAATGAACCTAACCAGTAGATGAAAATGTAAAAACAGAACGACTTGCAAAAGGAATACTGCGTTCAGATATTTTACAAGAGAATCAGAGGTGGGCTTGGTGATTTAATGAACAGAAAGAAAATCTAGTTGAAAAGGAAAAAAAAAAACCTGAAAAATTATGTGTTACCCTGACGCAGTGTCAGCGCTGAATAATCTGTGTCATAACCAGTCATACCAACTGACATGTAAAGTGTGTAGTAAAAAGTCTCAAGTGTGTGATATGGGCAAGATATTTGACATTGTCCTGAAGTCGATATTTCGATGGTCGTAACGGTTATTATTTACATGTAGACTTATACAAAAGCAGTTAATAAACATCAAAATGCATTAATTAATTTTTCTTAAGCTTCTTCTAGCTTGGCCTTCTTAGTAGGAGGTTCTTCAGATTTAGGCTCTTGGAATTCAGGCTCTTGAGATTTAGGCTCCTCAGCAACGACTTCAAACTTTTCGGCAGAGGCTTCCTCAGTAAGAGCAACCGTCTGATCTTCATTAGAAACGGAAGCAGACTCCTCAACCTTAGATTGTTCAGTCTGTTCGGCGGCCTTTTGAGCCTCTTTTTCAGCCTGTTGAGCTGCTCTTTGCTTTTCTCTCTCAGCTTTTTGAGCTGCCAGTTCAGCTTCCCGCTTAGCCGTCTCTTCAAGGTCCTTAGCAACCTGCTCAGCTAGCTCCGCCTGCTGCACCTTGACACGTTCTGAGTTTTTTAGCGCATCGATCGTGGTTTCTGGGCCATGAGCAATCATAGCTTCCACTAGCGGCACCCACTCACTGTCGGGGAGCTTTTTCGTGATATCTTCCAAGTCAAAAACATTCTTTTCAAGCTCAAAGGGTCCTTGTTGCACACGAACCAGCTTAGTCATGTGAGCTGTTGAGCCCACAGCTTTTGCCAGATCATGAATAAGAGATCGAATGTAAGTACCTGAAGAGACGGAAAATCGAAACTTGAGAGTAGGGTATTTCTTGTTCTCTTCAGTTTTATTGTCAGATTCGGCGGGAGCAATAGTACTTGTCAGTTTATCCAGGGAACTTGTGTCGACGTGCTTGAGCATTTCCTGATTTTGTTTTAAAATCATTTCTTTTTCTTCAGCAGAAGCCTCGCCATCAGCAGGAAGACCATATTCCGTCTGATCCCAGTTCAAGTCCTTATCAACGACATTGAAAAAGTTGACAGTAACTTTTCTGGGCTCGATTGGTTTGGGCAGAGGAATTCCCTCTCGCGCATATTCATACAGTGGCTTACCATTCATTTTTAGTGCACTATAAACAGGAGGAAACTGAACAATTTCTCCGGAAAACTTTGAAGTAATAGCATTTTTGATGAGATCAAGGGTTAAGTGCGAGGTAGGGCCGTGCTCTAAAATCTTTCCGGTTGAGTCGTATGTGTCGGTAGAAACGCCAAAGAGGGCAGTTGCTTCGTATGTTTTCGTGCAATCAGTCAGAAAATGAGTGAGTTTTCTAGTACCCTCACCGACACCGACAACAACAACACCAGAAGCCAAGGGGTCTAAAGTACCACCATGGCCGACCTTAACAATATCTTGTTGTTTGTTTTTCCACCATTGGTGGCCCTTTTTTCTGTTTTTCTGAAACTTTTTTTTCTTGTTACCGGTGTTGGCGTCCGATCCTTCAACCAATTTCGACGCATTCAACGCCTTCTTGACCTGAGCAATAATGTCTGCAGAAGATGGGCCTGTCGGCTTGTTAACAGCAAAGATTCCATTCATTTTAAGTGTAGTTCTAAGCAGATTCGCGAACTGATTCAGACTCATTTTGGAGATCTGAGGAAGGAAGAGAAGGAAAAGTTTTTGGAGAAGTGAAAATTGGGAGAAAAGAGGCCTAACCCTGCAAAGATTCATGTGGTGTGTTCTAAAGAGATGGAAACTCAATCAATAAGCATACCACATAGAAATCAGTAAAGGTAGGAAAACTGACAAAAAAAATTACTTATTTGACTTTTTATTTTAAAAAATACGTTTAAACAGTCAAGCTCATAGAACTTTTTTGTTTTGGCAAAAGACAAGTGCCTGAATTGTTGCGAAAGAAGACTTATCATAAGAGGCCTTCTTGCTAAGATTCCACGGATAGAAAGACTGAGTAAGTTTTTTTCTTAATTTGATACGAAAAACAAGAAGAACAAAATTGAGCACAGTACGAAAAGGCTGAAGCGCGAGAAATTCAAAGAAGCTTCACATTCAAAACTTTTTTTTACAAAACAATAAGGTGTATTTCAAGATTAAACTTTTTCTCTTGTCAATAGACAGTAACAGCCTTTGTACTGTAATTTAAAATGAAACCAGATTTCAAATCTAAGAAACTCTATTTTAACTTGCTAAAAAACACTTAGTTTAACAATGCTCAATTGATTTCAAGGTTTTTAAGCTGCGGCTGTTATTTTCTTGTTTAAATTTCTACCATCTCTACGTATATGGTTTTCAAACTTTGAGCTTCTCTGACTTTCAAAAAACAGTAGGTACATACGAAAGAGAAAATGACTAAAAATGAAACCAGCCAAGACAAGTAGTTTTACAAATTAGTCTCAGTGACTGTTAGGACTCGGCACAAAACAGTAGAGACTGACAAACAAATTTTTAGAATAACCTTGGCAGTAACATTTGTTCCCTAAGTTTGTTGTCAGCAAAAGCATCATCGCAAATTCTTGATGGGTCATGAGTACACTGCCCCGCTGCCTTGAGAAAGAATCTCGCATTTGTTTTTTTTTACTCCAAGATCAAACTTTTATGGTACTTACAGTTATTAAGAGCTTTCTCTCGTTTACAAAAGACAAATGTCGCTCCAGTCTCGAAAGTCTTTAGAGACCTACACTGATCACTCGTTTTGTTCGATAATTAGCACTGTAAATGTCTTGGCTGCCTTTGTATCATTTTGAGTGTCAACTCTCCTTAAAATCCAAGATTAAAAAACAAACATACGGTGGTCAATCAGAACTAAGTATGTTTACCAATAGGAAGCTCTACTATGTTATGACAGAATGTTGATAGTCAAAGTCAATGAGTTTTTAGAAGAAGTAAACAGTTTATTTGGAGACAAAGCTTCACATTGTGAAGGTCTGGGCTAATATTTGTTTAAATTATTCCGGTTTAATTTTTTTTTCTAAAAAACACTTTAATTTCTACTTTAATTTTTTTTTTTGAAAAAGGCATTTTATTCAACTATCTTTTAGTCTTCTCTTCTTTTTCTTTTACACTTTTTAATTAAATTTTATAGATTTTTCTCCATCTTTCGTGTCTTTTGCATCGACTATAGATATCGACAACATCATGCGTCTAAGCATAGCTTTTACAGCTTTTTAACTCTCTTTTAACCTCAACCACTTACACAAAATCATGAAAGGCAGCGCTGAAACTCTGTCGCCGCACTCAGCCCATGACGCCTACTTACAACGCGTGCTCGTTATAACGTCAGCCTCTCTGAGCATTGCTAGTGGAGTTGCCGTCCTGACCTGGTGGTATGTCCTTCCTTTCATATACAACCTCCGGCACAAGAAAAAGAAAAGACGAATACGACAATTCCGTCACGACCTTACGCTCTCGCTTATCTGTATAGACCTCCTTAAAGCTACTATTCTCATTACTTATCCCATTCGCTTTTTGAACGATTATAAGCTATCAACTATTGAAGTTTACGGCACGTTTTGTGACGTCGTGGGATTTTTGACGGTAGCTACGATGCAGGCATCTGACTTTGCAATTTTAGCATTGGCCATTCATACTGCGCTACTAATTTTTTGGCCTAGTTTTACTGGCGGATTGTACCGCTTTCGATATTATATTTACATCATTTTTTTTGTTTTATTTCCTTTGGTTTTTGCGTCGCTGGGTATGGTGAGTAACTCCGGTTACACATTTTTTTCTTCGTGGTGCTACCTGGTCGTGCGGCCCCTATGGTACAGCCTTGTACTGTCATGGATCCCCCGGCTTTTTATCATGCTTTCGATTATTATCATTTATTTATCGATTTTTATTTACGTCAAAGTTCACATGTACAGTTTGTCCAAAGCAATTTTACAGTCAACCCAAATTCAGAATTCTGACAAAGACTACACGCATAGTGCCGAGAACTGTGCGAAACAAAATGCAACCTTTCTCGGAAGTCTCCAACATGTGTTTCGGATACCACGCCGCATTTCCCATAAATTATGGCGCAATATGTTGATTTGTCTTTCATTTCTTCCGGGCCTCTCTAGCGTGAATCCACTGCTAGACGAGGAGCGGCAGCCGTCGACATCAAGTACGCTTGTTGATTCCAGCCATCTCAGCGATATACCTTTAAACACGAACTTGAACGCATGTGCCAGTACATTAGCCGAGGAATTTCGGGCGCAAGTCAATCACGAGAATATTGAGCGCTTCAATCACCGCCGGCACATTATTGAGCGTCAGATAAACTCCATTTTCATATACCCACTGGCTTATGTGCTGTTGTATATTTTTCCACTTGTTCAACAGTGCCTATACTTCAAAGACAATGTCCAAGAAAAATTAGCTAACGAGCCTGTGTTTTGGCTTGCACTAGTGGCATCTTGGATGAAACCATTCAACTGCTGCGTCAACACACTAGTATTTCTAATTCGTGAAGGTGCTATTCCCTGCCTTGCGCCGAACCATCGAAGTAAAAATTTCCACAGCTTGGGTGATGACCAAAATGACCGGCCCGCTTTTGCACAAGGCCTTACAGATGAAGAGCAGTATTACTCGGGCCCAGACTTGGAAATCGACTATGTTATCAAGAATCAAGCTACCACCACCACAAATGTTCCTGATAACTTTTGGAAAAAGTTTAAATTTTTTCTCACCCATGGGAATTTTGGTGATAGTAACGGTAATCAGACAGAACCAAAATCATCCTCCATACAGCAGCAAAATATTCAGGCGCCGCCACAACCGGCGGATCTTGATGAGGCTAACGCTAAAAGTGTATTGGCACATGAAGACCATTGGTCTAAAATGTCACTTGAAATGAGCCACTTAACGCGGCTACCAACAGAGCCTAGACGTGCCATGAGCACACCGGTGCGTGCGCCGCCCGTGGACAGACTGGACCGCATGGCAACCATTAGCGCCAGTGGGAATCCATCTCACCTCAATGCTAAAAGTAACAACCAGCATAGAAATGCTACCAATAACGACAATCATAAAAGCAACGACAAAAATAACGACATTAATGACCACAGCAGAGAAATGGGCCTAGTGGAGTTTTTAGCCACACTCAGCTAGAGAGCTGGAAATCCTAAGCCTATGCCTTGCTCCTATTAAATCCTTAACTATCTTAAATTCTTTTCACATACTTGTTTTATATTTCAAGATTCTGTCTTTTCTTTAAAAGCTAGTTATCTTTATATCTATTTAATTTTGGTTTTTTTATATTTTGTGTACATGAAATATTTATGAATTTTTTTTTGAAAATTGCTTTGAATAAAGGCATCAAGTGTCTTGACAATTTATTGTCATTGTAAATAGAATTCATCTATATATTTACTGCAGTAAACAATTAATGGAAGACCCAATTAGCAGGCCTGGAGACATCAGATATCTCAGATATAGTTTCACACCTGTCCCACGAAACGAAGAAGCCAATGCTTCCAGTTTAATTTTTCTGGCTAATACAAACTACGCTGAACAAGTGTTGCTTAATCGAAAAACAAAAAACAAAAAAAAAAAAAATCTGGGGGAGTAGCAACTGATAACTGAAAAAAAAAGTTAATGACAATCTTGGTGAGTGCCCTTTTATTACGTTCTATAAAAAACCACCTTTCAGGTTTTGTGTACTGCTTAACTTCCATGGCCCAGTTTTGTCAAAAAAAAATTTGAATCTAGCGGGAAAAAAAACTCACTGTAGACTTATTGTTATCCTACTTGTCACTGACATGGTTGTCTGTTACTGAATTTCTTTCCAATCTGTTTTTTCGTGGTTGCCATAAATCAACCAAAAGCCAAAAAAAAAAAAAAAAAAAAGTAGCTAACAGTTTTTTTTTTTTTAAAATAAAAACGATAATCAGTGCACTATAGAGTGGATAATTTAATCATGATCATGGCTTGCAGCTAGAGAGAAAACAACAACATAGTATTGTTATATGTTGACAAACCAGAACCAGTCATGACCAAATAAAGATGGAATATTAAGGCAGTAAATAAAGTGGCATTTATTCTACTTGCTGTGTAGTGTTAGATAAGGAAGGGCAGAAATGGATGATCTTCATCATCATTTGAATAATAATATTTGGGTGGATTGGACTGTGGAATTGGCATGATTTATTATTTTAGAAACGACGATTTGTGATTATCATTGAATTTTTTTTTTTTTACAGGGATGGGTGCAGGTAATATGAACAATGTACCATATAGTACAGCGCGTAGTTATCTCATTCGAGTTTAACGAGAAAAAGAAGGTCGAGCTTGAAAGATGGGTGTTTGTATTGAATGTATAATTATTGATTTTGATATTTTGGCAAAAAAAAAAAAACCTTTACAATTTTTTAAACTACAGCAATTTTGGTATTCAACTGATAGCATTGGTATCATGAGATATTGGGTGTGTTTTAATACAGATAGGCTATCACAATGTTGCGGAAGCAATCATTAACATGATGACTATAACTATAGACAGGATTAGAATAAATGAATGCTTGTTAATGCCTAAGAATTGATGAGTAGAATGATATGTTTAAAATGAGTAAACGTTGAGTTAAGAGTTGGTGACTTGGTTTGACTTGTCAAAAAGAAGAAAAAAAAAAAAAAGGTTTTTAAGCGTTTGAAAATTTCAGAATATCCAGAATATAGTTAATGATAACGTGATGTGTACACGCATACCATTTTAATTATGCTTATAAATGTACTGTACATTTACTATAGTACACTTGCATGAAAATAAAGATAAAACTTTTTTTTTTTTCAAAGAAAACAAAAAAAAAAAATTAGAAAAAAATTAGAAAATTTTTTAAAACAAAAGGGCACCACCATCTCATCTCTAAACCGTTTAGAACCTTTAAATGAGTTATAATTTTTGAAGATTTATATGTAATTTCAAAAAATTTAATTTTTTCTTTATTTAAAAAAAAAAAAAACCTCAAGGGTCTAAATCATCATTATGAGTTAAACAAAAAGAAGAGATTGTTCTTTTTTTTAAAAAAAAAATAATAGGGAGTTTGCAGAAATTTCCCTTTTTTTTTTTATTTTTATTTTTAACAAGGCCAACTGGCTACTGTGGCACAGTTTATAATATCATCGTCTAAGCCAATACCATATTGTGTCAGTATTTACCAATGGGGTTTTTTTTTGATTCTATCAATTAAGGCCTTTAAGGGTATCCTGTTGTCCGTGGTAGTTCAAAATTTAAAATAATAAGAACCACCATTTATATATTATTATTTTCACTTTTAAATAAATTAATCATTATTGTTAAATTATTTCTGTTACTTGTTCATATTGAGGAGAAAGATTAATCAATAAAAGAAATAAAAAAAAAGGAAGAAAAACGTCCAAATAAAACCAAATCGGCCCTGGTTTTCATTTGCCTTATTTCGTCATTCATCCGAGATCTTGACTCCTTTCCTGTACCAATTGTATGCCTATTTTTACGCCATTATCAATTTCTACTATCACGAATAGGTTATAGGCCATGACGAGTAGTAAAGACAAAAAAAAACAATATCTCACGTTCTTTAGGACTCACGAGTTGTCTTAAGCTTATAATTTATTGTATTTTAAACAGCAAAATACCATTTATATATTAGCGTTTTCATTGTTCACGATAGTTGGAAAAAGATAATATAAAAAGCTTTGATTTTTGACAACCAAAAGGACACTAAAAATTCTAAAAAAAAAATTAATACAACGAGATACACACACTAAATTACGTCTATTAAACTTAATTAATTCAAAAAAAAAAAAAAGTATAAAAAACCAAAAAAAAGTATTTATATAACCCCTCCATCGCATCTCTTGACAATCAATCATTATTTCTTTCTCCTTTTTCTTTCTTTTCCTTTTTTTTTTTCTTCATCATCATAAAAAATTAAAAAAAAATTGCATATATGCGGTTCTCTAAAAACAGACCTCATCCATCGCCGTTGGCCATGTCCAAGCTCTCAAACGGACTCAGCTTCTCTTCCAAGCCTGGTTTTTACAAGCTGCCAAACGGAGGTGTATCTCAGTCCTCTCTTCAGCTTACCCCGCTAACGACGCGGCACGCCCACACCACCGTCGCAGGCAATTCGCATCATCACTTTAATGTCTACGACCATTCCGCTTTCAATAATAGTGACGAGATCAATGAGTTTGACGTGGTCTCCAGTAATAATAGTAACAGTTCTACCAACAGTGGTGGGCTCCCTTCCGGGGAAATCTGCTCCGCCCCAAATCAGACATTGCATAATTCAATCTACCAGTCGCTTATCCCTACCTTGGCACCCGACCAGCGTCAAACCGAACGTCGACCATCACACCGTTCTCGCACCTCACGCCAACCCAACAGACTTCTCTCGTCAGCGTCATCGCTACGGTCTACCGTAAGCACCATCTTAAGTCTTCGCTCTTCAAACCACCACAAAAAGCAAAAACTGCATTTGCTCGACTTCCCACTCGAGCTGCTAGACGACATTCTGGGCAACCTGGATCAGGCTTCACTGCTAAATCTAGTTACTGTGTCCAAGACGGTCTCGTCACTTGCAATCCGCCACCTGTACTTTGAGCCGCAGTTTGTGTCCACTTATCGCTTGGCTCAGTTTGTCACAACCGTCTGCTCAAATGAGGAGATTGCCAACTATGTCAAGATATTGGATCTATCTACGATTCCCGTAGACTTAGTCAAGCCGGGCACAGATATATCGCTTGCGGGCTGGCGTGACTGGAAGCTCCGCACAGAGCCGCTCTATTCCGTCAACAGCTCGACACACTCGCTGCACACGTTTCAGTCACTGCCTGACCGTGTCGGAAACCCGCTCAACACCACCACAAACCCCAAGTCGCAGCGCCAGAGGTCTAAAAGTGAGGTTGTGAGACCCACCGCCACGTTACCGGCAGTCTCATCCAAAAAACGATCAGTGCTTATGCGTTATTCCAAGTTCACATCTTCTTTCAGTAGCAGCAGCAACAGCAATAAGCACGTTACCAGCGGAAATAATGCAGACAGCACGGGCTATTCTCAGGCTAAAGTGAGCCGGAAGCGGCGGCGTGCGTTATCGCTAACTTCGTATGGTAGTAGTCGAGCTGCAGAAGGGCTGAAGCCAATCAAGTCTCATGTCGTTGATTTACGTCAGCAGAATATTCTCCAACAGCAGCAGCTTTCAAAAAATAGTTTTCTTGCATCGCATCCAACTCAGTCTGCGTTACTGCGGCAGTATTCCAATTCAAAGGATATTCCTGTAGGTGCGCTGCTGCACATTCTGGATTGTTGCAAAAATATTCTAATTGTCGACTTGTCAAACGTGCAGCTAGCGGACGACTACTATGTGACGGAGAACCGGCTGTACCCGGCGACTTCCAATTCGGGTCTTATTTTTGTGTCGGACGTGGCGCGGTTGCATTTTTGGCCTGACGAGCACATTCGGACGGCGACAGGGGAGGACGTGGTGAAAAGCATAAGTCGGCTACAGATGCTTCGTGCTGTGAACATTAAAAACGTCACATGGCTGACCAAAGGCCTGGTGGCACGGATGGTGGGGACGCTGGAAAGCATGGAAGGCGACCGCGTGGAGTGCGACTTTAGCGAATCTGGACTTGCGCGTGGATTGGACTGGGCCGCGAAGGGCAACGTAGAGGAACTGCGAAAACGGGTTGAAGTGAGTTAAGAGGGGGTGGACAGAACCCCGTCGGGAGGGGGCGGGAGAGAGCGAACGAAAAAAAAGTATAAAATCTGGGGAAGGGCATCTGTGTGTGTTTGAGGAGGTCAAAAAGGAATTGGTTTTTTTTTGTGATAGAGGTTATGAGACTCGAAAACGTTTTCATTTTTTAACATGTTTTCTCCGCATTACCTAGGAGACTAGACGTGCAAAAGAAAATTGAAGATGAGCGTCCATGACAGTAATGACACATTGACCAAAAAAAGAACGGTTCATTGACAGATTTTCTTTATATTTATCTAAAAGTTTTTATTGTTAGTTTTTTATTTCATTTTTGTTTTTCGGTATGATTCAGAAAACAACTGAGAATAGTGTACTTGGGGGGTACGCACCCTCCCTAGCCTTACGAAAAAAAATTTAGGAGTTAAGAAAAAAATATTAATAGATACACAGACACAAATACATATTTTGTGTACAGGTAATTGGGGATTGCAAAGACTTCCGAGGATAGGATATACGTATAATTCATTTGTTAACGAATTATCTACAAGTCCAAAAATAATAAAAAAAATTGTTTTCAATTCATTTAGTTTTTTTTTTTTTTTTTTTTTTTTTTTTTATTTACCGAGAAAGCCATAGCAAAAACCAAGCATTGGTTTATTCAAAAACAAAAATTTGTTTGTGGTGACTGAAAGATTTATCTCAAGTGTGTTTCTATACAAAAAACATTAGTGAACTTTGGTGATTGATTCAAAAAGTTTTTGATTTATACTGTATTTCAAATTTGCGATTCAAAAAAAAGGTTTCCAATTTTATTAAAAAAACAACCGAACAAAAAAGATTTTGAAATTTTCAAGATTAAATCAAAAAAAAATAAAAGTTTTAATATTAATTTAAGTTGAATTAATTTAGTTTTTTATTATTCTTTAAAATGAGTTATTCTATGTGTAAGTGTACATTTGTCTTATTATACAGTTTGTATGAATTGAGGTTTTTTGGGGTGCCTTTTTCCGAACAGCCTCGGTTCTCCCAACCCCACAATCATTTTTCATTATTATGGCACTCATCACTATTATTATTACCAATTCAATCTATTCCAGTTTCTTTCTCTGCTGATTCTTCTTCTTCTACTGCTTTTTCATTTCTATTCTTCTTATTTTTTTTTTAAATTTTTATAACTATTCTTTAAGGTTGACTCCAAATTATTATCGCCTTTTTATGTTCTTTTTTCTTTTCTTAAACTATTCTATTTAAATACAACCCATTTGCCTTCCTTATTTTCAATTTTTCTCTTTTCACATTTCCCAACAACAACTACAAGCTTCTATTTTTTTTTTTTCTTTACAATGGCTGACACTATCCCCGAAATCGTCAAGGACAAAATCTCTCCTAAAGCTCTCGAGACCATCGCTAAAGTCAAGCACTTTGTCGAAACCGAGTGTATCCCTGCTGACACCATCTTCCACTCCCAGCTTGCCACAGACCCCGCCAAGCGCTGGGACTCCTACCCCCCAATTATTGATGAGCTCAAGGCAAAGGCAAAGGCCCAGGGCCTCTGGAATCTTTTCCTCCCCTCCTACTACAAGGAATCTGCTGGCTACACCAACCTTGAGTATGCCCTCATGGCCGAACAGATGGGACGCACCTTCACCGGCCCCGAGTCCTTCAATTGCTCTGCTCCCGACACTGGTAACATGGAGGTCTTTGCCCGCTTTGCCAACGAAGAGCAGAAAAAGCAGTACCTCGGCCCGCTCATGAACGGTGAAATCCGCTCTGCCTTTTGCATGACCGAGCGGTTTGTCGCTAGCAGCGACGCTCGCAACATCCAGCTGCAGATCACAGTTGACGAAAAGACCGACGAATACATTCTCAATGGCCGCAAGTGGTTTGCGTCCGGCGCCGGCGACCCCCGCTGCAAAGTGTGGCTCGTGATGGGCCGTGTTGTTGACAGCCAGGGCAAGGCATCCAGCGAAGATCCCTATCTCCAGCAGTCCGTCGTGATTGTCCCCGCGAACCACCCGGGCTCCAAGACCATCCGGGCCATGAGCGTCTATGGCTACGACGACGCGCCGCATGGCCACTGCGAAATTGACTTCACCAACTGCCGAATCCCGCGCAAAAACATTGTGCTAGGAGAAGGCCGCGGCTTTGAGATTATCCAGGGCCGTCTTGGCCCAGGTCGCATCCACCACTGCATGCGCACGCTTGGCGCGGCGGAAGAGGGTCTGCGCTGGATGATCTGGCGCGTGCACGACCCCAGCCGCCGCGCGTTCGGCAAGCTGCTGCGTGACCACGAGACGATTGTGTTCAACATTGCCAAGTCGCGCATGGAAATCGACGCGGCGCGGCTGCTGGTGCTGGCCGCAGCGCACCTAATGGACAAGTCGGGGCCCAAGGCCGCGCTGTCAGACATTGCCAAGGCCAAGGTGGTGTGCCCCAACGTGTGTCTGGACGTCTTGGACCGCGCGATCCAGTCGTTTGGTGCCGAGGGCATTTCGCAGGACACGCCGCTGGCGTACATGTGGGCGGGCAACCGGACCCTGCGGCTGGCGGATGGACCGGACGAGGTGCACACGTTCCAGCTGGGCAAGACCGAGCTCAAGCGTTACGCCAAAATCAAGCAGGACTTTGATGTCACTTTTGAGAAGATCAAGCCGTTCAAGCACCATATTTAAGCATGCCGAGAAGAAGAAGAAGAGAAATTATAATGGAAATATAAAAGCTTGTATGGATACAAACATTGAGATTAATAAGGTACATGAAAAAATGGATTTTGTGAATTTGGATATTTTTTTTTAAAAAAAAAAGAAAAGTGTTGATTTGATAGTAAGCTATTCATTTTTTCTTGATTTTTATTTTGCAAGTCTGTATAAATTGACATGGAAAATAATTAGATTAATGAAAACTGTTTAAGTACAAAATAGAAATTTGGGCCCAGAATAATATTTCTGGAAAAAATTAAAAAAATAAACAAGATTGACTTTTTATTTATTTCTATTTTTACATGTTTTTTTTTTTTTTTTTTTTTTTACTTGTGTGTGTTTGTACTTACGCAGGGTGCCCAAAAAGATTACTAAAATTTTTTTTTAAAAAACTAAACATGAAGAAATGTTTTTAAAAAAATAAATTGATAAAAATGATAAAATTATATTCTAAATGGGTTCAAATTGTGTATCTTAAGAAAGGCTCAAGTTTTTTTATTTTTTTTTTCATAGAGGAACGGAAAGTATTTACATGATAAGTTTATGTTAATGCAATACGTTTCTGCCATGACCCTTTTTTTTTTTTTTTCATTTTTTTTGTAAACACGCACTTTTTGTCGTCTCGGCATAGGTTCTATGGTACTATTTCAACATGGCAAGTTTTATTTCGGGCCCCCAAGTTTTCAATCAGAAATTTGGAAAAAAAAGTAGTAAGGAATTAATAATTATCTTTTTTTTTTTTTAATTGATAAACGCCTATTTGTTTTACCCCAGTTTTTGTTCTTAACGGGATTGAGGCCAGACGATTGAGCTGGCTAAACCAAAGTTTGCAAAACTGTCATCATCCAAAAAAAAAATCAAAAAAAACATCCATTGTTTTATAGTGTGTACAGATGCACCGCAACTAAAATGTTTTCTAGATGGTTTAGTGAGTAGAGTTTTTTAAAATTTTTTTGCTCAAAGAACATTGTTTTATATAAGATTATCAAAGTTTTTGTTTCTTGACCCGAGATAGTATTTGGTAAGAAGCATAGGCAAAAAAACTTTTGCTGTTGGAAGAGAAATCACTAACTTATCATCCATGATGCAAGTTAAAAAATATGGCATTCGTCAATTCAATAAATTCTATTAACGAATATCCACCAAAAAAAAAAAAAAAAATAAATAGAGTATATAGTTAAAAGAGTGATCCTAAGTAGAGAGCGTAAGAGAAAAAAGTTAGGGAATAATACTAACTGATGATAGATGGGCTCCGTCAGACTAACACAGAACAATGTGCGTCCAAGACCAAGACAATCGTGAAAGCTAGCTGTCACCTCTATCAGCAAGTAACAAAGATCGTTTGTCATTCACCACGTTTGTGTATCACAATACCTTTTTTTTTCCTGGACCTGTATCCATAGTCTACACAGCACTGTTGCCTCCACAACCTACTCACCATATCCCTAGCCGTATAGTTGTCTATAATTGAAAAAAAATTGTTAACTTTTGTTTTCTTAAAGACCCGTAAGTGCAAACTTTGAACTAAAGCCGGGTTGACTTTAAATAACCATTTGTGAAACCAGTATCAGGGGTAGACACAGCGTCTAGCACGTTTAATTGGGGAAAAAAAAAACCCCAAAAATACTCAGACCAAGTGAACTCCAAATGAGACTCAATGCTTTGATTATAATCATCCCAAGTGCACGTTACAACTTAATACACTTCCTTATTCCGCATTTTATAAATTGTTTAATCAAGGGTTTCCTGAATGTTTTCTCAGTCTCAAGGTTGGTAGCATACGATAACTTTTCAAAATAAGTTTTGCCAACGACAATGAGATGGTAACAGAGGAGCCTGTACCTCTTCCATTATCTGGAAGATTTGTTACGTGCTGGCTTCCACCTTTACTTTGTAGGCTTTTCTAAAAGTGCTCCAAGAGAGAAACAGAGCTGATAGTTCAGTTAAACAAGTCGATACTAACTGATAAACCGAGAGAGACAATTGGTATCGTATCACCCTCCGACTTGGACAAAAATTTTTTCTGTACAAAAAGTTTCCCCTTCAAATAAGACGCCATTATTTTTGGCATAGCAGCCTAAACGTAGGCCAGTGATAACAAAAAAAAAAATCCGCCTGGAAAGTGAGCCACGTTTTATACAGATCGTCGTCATTGTTTATCTAAACAAACCATCTTAGAGAAGATACATCTCTGCCGGGAAGCAACACATCTTTTGCCGCTACCAGTGGCTCAATTCTTTCTCTATCATAGAGAAAGGCCTCCTTTGACGATAACTTAGGTTTAAAAATTTAGCCAACATGTAGAATTTGGGGCGTTTTCTGGATATGAATATTAACCTTAACAGTATTAAAAAATTTTAAAAAATTCGCCTTTCTGTTGTGGTAATCAAATTTCAGCTTGCTACTCATAACGCGGAGTACTCTCGGTCAGCTCCATGAGATGATCCCGAGAGAGCGCGAGTTGATACGTTAGGTTGAGGCCACCCATCGCTCCACCACAGGAATTTCCGGTACTCAAGACTTGATGCATTATTGAAGACTAAGCCTAGTCAAAAATGAATCATTCAACAGGAGATGAGGGAAAAAAGCGTGTTTATAAAAGGGAAGAAATGAAGGAGTTAGATGAAATAAATAACTTGGTAAACAAGTTGAAGTTCAAGGGTGTCTATCCGGTTGCTTCCAAAAATTTTATTAAGACTTAACTCTGACGTCAATTTTTCCTGAAATGAACGTCAAAATCTCAGGCCGGTGCGGATTACTATCAAAAAGACCTTGGAAAAAGTGAATTGAGAAAAAAAAAGTTTTCCATAAGTTTCTCACAAATTGCTTTGGGAAGGGGAAGAGAAGAGTGCCCTATTAGTACTATTTGAGCTACATTGAGGTCCCCAATTTGATAGTGTCCTGTGTGTAGTCCATTCTTACTTGATTGGAAACTCGTTTTTCAATATTTTTTTTTGACAATGGAAGCTTATTTAACTTTCTTGCAAAGCAGCACACTCTCATTCAGTTTTAAAAAATAAACTTCTAGTAAAAGAAAATTGAGACTTTGAAATTTATTCTTTGGTGTGAAACTTATATAACTCATTTTACTGCTGTTAACCTATGTTTTCACCGATAAGTGTCTTTGAAAAATTCCCAATCCATGGCATCCCAAGTTTCACCCAGCCGTTGACAGATAAGTGCTCTGTTGGTTACATTAACCTTTGTTTGCCATATTTCAGGATGCTGAAAAATTACAGTTGGTTTTAAATATTACTTGAACACTCAATGGGTTTGATAACCAAAAAATTAAGATAGTTATTCAAATATTGGAAATTTTGTTAGTGTTAAATTTGTTGTAGTTCACTAATAAAACAAGATTTGTGACTGAATGCGCTATCCTGCTGAAAAAAAAAAAAAATTATTAAGTTGGTATGTAAGAAGCAGAAAACTGTTTTAATCATTTTAATTCACTTTTGCATTTTTAATTTTTTCTCTCCTCAATCTCACTAAAGATGACCTTCCTTCTTGCAAATGGCACTAAAATTCAGAACCAATTCTTGGTGTTTTTTCAGTTTAAAAGGGGGTTTTCAATATTAACTCGATTTTCGCCAGTCAAAATGCTTAAAGAAATCTTTAAATTAATTTCTTAGTATTTTAAATTAATTTTATGTTTGAAAGAGTAAATGTTGGATCTACTTTAACCAAAAACATCAGCCAAATCTTTGTTTCATCAAAAAAAGATTTTCAATCTTTTTGGACCAAAGATGGGGTTCATTAACTGATTTGATCACATCCCAAAAACATTCAATAAAAATCACAAATCAAAACAATTATTATCCGTGCTTAAAAACTAATTCCAACAATTAGAAAATCTGTATGAAGACGACAAATTTTTTTCAAGTTTAAACGATTTATTGTTTTATGGAAAATTTTAATTGCCTGAGTATGTTTCTTAGATTAACGTTAAGACTTGGGCTGTGATTGACAAAATAAATAAGTCATAAGTGTACCTGATTTTAGTATAGTGTGAGTTTTTTTATCAGTTTAATTAATTATTGTTAATTATTTAAATTTATTTTTATTTGTTTTTGAAAAAACCCATCTGATAATCCAAACAGCTCAAGCCCCCCATCGAGAAGGCCGCTTTGACCAATCAACCGCAGTCCATAACAACAACACACTCCTGTCTTTTTTTTTTCAAATAATTTTTTTTTTTTCACTTAAAAAGTCTTTCGTGACCATATGGTTTTATATTATATTAAGCCAGTGTGGTTTTTTTTTTTTTTTCCTTTTTCACTAAAAACAATCAGTACGTACAATGTTGAAAATGGACACTTCCTGACTACTGCAATGATAGCTACATTCAGTTTACTGTTCAGGGTTTATTTTTTATTTTAAATGGTTCGTCTAGTAGTAAAATGAAATTATGATCAAAATTTATAAAAATTTAGTTACTTTTTGGAAACAGGAGGGTTGTAGATGAACTTTCTGGTCTTAATCGGGGCCCACTTCCATCTCTTAACCCAGACCGAGATAGCCCAGAGCGAAGACAGGATGATGACAGCCTTGAGACCGGCCCGCTTTCTGTCGTCATGCTCAGGCTCGGCAGCCCAGTTGAGGAAAGAAACAACATCCTTGGCCATCTGCGAGGTGGTAGCGGGAGTGCCGTCATCGTACTCAACAAGACCGTCGAAAAGAACACGACCCATGGCAATACCACCACCGGGGAAGTAGGGGTTGTAGTTAAGGCCAGGAGCCAGCGAGACACCAGCAGGGGCATCTTCGGGGTAGCCAGTGAGCAGGGCAAAGATGTAGTCGCAGCCTCCATGTCTGGCCTTGACAATCAGTGAGAGATCAGGAGGGAGAGCACCCTGGTTAGCGGCACGCGCGGCTTGCTCGTTGTCGTAGGGCTCGGGCATATAGTCCGCAAGCTTACCAGCACGCTTGCGTGGGTTGCCCTCATCATCAGGCTCATCGTCGTACTCAAACTGACTGGCCATCTCTCTGACCTCGTCGGCCGTATGGGTCACACCAACCAGGGTTCTCCAGGCAACCAATGAGAGCGAGTGGCACGACGAGCACACCTCGCGGTAAACCTGGTAACCACGGCGCAGCGACGCGTGGTCAAAAGTCGAAAGATTGCCCTTGTGCGGCCAGTCGTATTCTGGCGAGTGCAGACCGTGCTCCGCGTCTGTCATGGCAGAGATGGGTTGCAGGTAAAGATGAGCGTAGTACGCCGACAGGGTGGTGGCCGTGGCTGAGGCCACAATGGCATGCTTAGTGAGACGAGAAGAGTGTCTTAAAGCCTACGTTTCGCGAGATCGTTAGCACATAATTAAAAAATTCAAAAAATCCTAGTGTATGAGGGTCATAACTGCAATAATAAATAGAGTGATGCAAGTGGTGCTTGTGAAGGTTGTGAACATTACTGTCGGGTTCTGTCAAACCCCTAAATTTGACGAATGAGCGTCGAAAGAAAAGAATTTTTTTTTTTTTTTCTTTTCGCACAACACAATCACAACATTAAATTCTAACCATGACAGAATCATTCAAAAGACACTCAATGCCTTACAACAGATCAGACAATTGGACACGACAGTATCACCACCCAATAGTGAAGGAAACAAAAAAAAATAGAGATTCACTTACCGAAAACTTCCACATGATTTAGTTTGTGTGGGTGATAAAATATGATAAATAACAAACGAGAGAAAAAAAAAAAAAAAAAAAAAAAGAGAAAAAAAAAAAAAATAAAGAAAAAATGACGATTGGAAAAAAAATAAAA